>JASTWB010000712.1:0-10422 GCA_032158295.1 Pycnopodia helianthoides | reverse complement strand
TTGGACTTTACTAAAAATAAGAGTTTTGAAACGGCAACAATACACGGTAAAAACCATTTTATGCATCATACTTCCGCAAATCGTAAAAAAAAACTATTTTTTATAAAAAAAAAAAATTGGCCCCTGGGGGATCATCCAATTTTTTAAAGCAGGTGCTAAAAAGAACAAGGGGAAGGGGGGAAAAAACACCCGGGGCGGGGGGCGCTTTCCCAAATTTTAACGGTCACGATTTTGTTACGAATGCCCGGGGGGACTGTGCGTGAGGGATTTTTTTTTATTATTGGTTACAATTTTGGTTTTTACATGCCAATAGTCTTTTTTTAAACATAAAAGTGTTGTAACTTGAACTGGAAAACATTAACTTTAAGAACTGCAACTAATGATGGGTCGCGGGGGTTTGGGGCAGGGAAAATGTGTTATGTCAAGGGTAAAAAAAAGGTACAACAAGAGGGTGTGACGCGAAGATTATCCCCCTTACATCCTTTGTGCTCGGCCCTTTGTTGCTACTAAATGCCGGTTGCCTAGCATTTTACTATTTCATCTTGTCAAGGTAAACGGATTACATTTACTGGAATAATGGGCTTAAACTGGCACGATACATGGTAAAAAACCCCTTATTAGCACTTGTTTTCTGAAATCGAAAAAAAACCTGGTCATTTCAATTAAAAATCACTTTGGCCCTTTTTTGGGTTCCATACTTTTTTAGGCAGTGGGCTGTATAGAACAATGGTAAAATGGGAAAAACGAGCGAGGGGGTGCTATGCCAATTTAACGGTCACGATTTCGTTACAAAGGCCCCCAAGGAATAGGCCTTGGTTGTGTCATGCATCAATGCCAAATTTTTGGAATTGGTGGTCCAGTTGGGAATGCTCATTTCCCCCAAAAAATTATTTGTGCTTCAAAAAAAATGGTAAAATACCCGTGAGATAAGTTTTTTGAAAACAAATTAATTATACGAGAAAACAAAAGTGGGGTTGGCGGGGGCAGCAAAGCCAAAAACAACAGTTCTTAACATAAACATAAAATTAATAAATATTTATTTGTACAAGGTTAACTTGGCACATTTAGAAAATAATGGTTGAAAGGGCCCAACAATACACGGAAAAACCATTTAGCTCAGGGACTTCCGCAAATCGTAAAAAAACAATTATTTAAAAAAAAAAAAAAAACATTGCCCCTTTGGGTTTCCCATCAATTTTTTTAAAAGCAGCGGTAAAAAGAACAAGGCTTAAGGGGGAAAACACACCCGGGCGAGGGCGCTTTGCCAAAGTTACGGTCACGTTTTTTTTCGTTACGGAATGTCGGGGGAAATGGGCTGAATGTGAATTTTTTTTTTTTAATTGGGATTTTAAAAATTTTGGTTATTACATGCCCCAATAGTCTGTTTTAAACATGAAGTGTTGGAAACTTGGAACTGGCAAATTACCGGTAAAAAAAAACTGCAAAACATTTTTTAGGGTTTTCCCAGGGGTTTAAGCAGGGAATGTGTTTGTTCCAAGGGGTTTGAAAAAAAATAGTTTTACAACAAGATGGTGTGACCGCGAAGTGTATGCCTTAAAATCCTTGTGCTCGGCCTTTGTTGCTACTAAATGAAAAAAAGGTTTTGCCTTAAAAAAATATTTCTATTTTTCTTGTCAAGGGTTTAAAACTGGGGATTAATTTACTGGAATAATGGGTTTAAAACTGGAAACGATACATGGTAAAAACCCTTATTAGCACTTGATTTCTGAAATCGAAAAAAAACCCTGGTCATTTCAATTCAAAATACTTGGTCCTTGTGGGGTTCCATCATTTTTAAAGTGGGCTGTATAGAACAATGGCTTAAAATGAGGAAAAACAGGCCGAGGGGGTGCTATCCAATTTAACGGCCGATTTGTTACGAAGGCCTCAAAGGGACACGGCCTTGAGTTGTGTATGCATCAATGCCAAAGTTGGAAAATTTGGTGGTAAAAGTTGGGAATGTCATTTCCCCCTAAAATTTTTTGCTTCAAGAAAATGGTGAAATACCCCGTGAGATAAGTTTGTTGACAAAAAAAAATTAATTTTTTCGAGAAAAAAAAGGGGGGTTGGAGGGGCAGAAAGCCAAAAACAACAGTTCTGTAACATAATAATAACTAATAATATTTCATTTGTAAAGGTTAATTTGAGCACATTTACTAAAAATAATGAGCTTGAAGGGCCCAAAAAAATACACGGAAAAACCTTTTTAAATGCATCATGATTCCCCCAAATCGTAAAAAAAATATTTTTTTTTAAAAAAAAACTTGGTCCCCGTGGGTTTCCATCAAATTTTTAAAGCAGCGGGGTGAAAAAAACAATGGCAAAGCGGGGAAAACACACCCGGGCGAGGGCGCTATGCCAAGTTAACGGTCACGATTTCGTTACGAATGCCTCGGGGGGGACATGTGCGTGCATGTGATTTTTTTTTATTATTGATTTCCCAATTTTGGTTTTACATGCCAATAGTCTGTTTTAAACATGAAGTGTTGTAAACTTGAACTGGCAACATTACACGGTAAAAAACTGCAACATACATGATGGGTCGCATGGTTTAAGCATGGAATGCGTTATGTCAAAAAGGGTGAAAAATAGTACAACAAGATGGTGTGACCGCGAAGGTATCGCCTAACATCCTTTGTGCTGGGCCCCTTCGTTGCTACTAAATGACAGGTTGCCTAGCATATAACTATTTCATCTTGTCCAAGGTAAAACTGGATTACATTTATGGAAGCAATGAGCTTAAAACTGGGCAACGATACAGGTACAAACCTTATTATGCACTATGATTTCTGAAATCGAAAAAAAAACCTGGTCATTTCAATTCAATTCACTTTGGTCCTTGTGGGTTCCATACATTTATGTAGGCAGTGGGCTGTATAGAACAATGGTTAAAATGAGGAAAAACAGACCCGAGGAGGGTTTGCTATGCCAATTTAACGGTCACGATTTCGTTACGAAGGCTCGAAGGGACATCAGGCCTTGAGTTGTGTCATGCTATCAATGCCAAAGTTAGGAATTTGGTGGTCACAGTTGGATGCTCATTTCCCCCTCTTTAATTAGTTTGTGCTCTCAAGAAAATGGTGGAAATACCCGTGAGATAAGTTTGTTGACAAAACAAATTAATTATACGAGAAACAAAGTGGGGTTGGCAGGGGCAGCAAAGCCATAACAAACAGTTCTTAAACTTTAATACATACACATAATAATATTTCATTTGTACAAGGTTAACTTGAGCACATTTACTAAAATTTAATGAGCTTGAAACGGCCAACAATACACGGTACAAACCATTTTATGCATCATGACTTCCGCAAATCGTAAAAAAAACTTATTATTTTAAAAAATTTAAAAAAACATTGGCCCCTGTGGGATTCCATCTTTTTTTTAAAAAGCAGCGTGCTGAAAAGAACAATGGCTCAAGCGGGGAAAACACACCCGGGCGAGGGCGCTATTCAAGTTAACGGTCACGATTTCGTTACGAATGCTCGAGGGGACATGTGCGTGCATGTGATTTTTTTATTTTTGATTTTAAATTTTGGGTATAACTTTCAATAGTTTTTTTAAAAACATGAAGTGTTGTAAACTTGAAATGAACATTACACGGTAAGAACTGCAAATACATGATGGGTCGCAGGGTTTAAGCATGGAATGCGTTATGTCAAGGGTAAAAAAATAGGTACAACAAGATGGTGTGACGCGAAGTGTATCGCCTAACATTTTGTGCTCGGCCTTTGTTGCTACTAAATGACAGGTTGCTAGCATATACTATTTCTCTTGTCAAGGTAAATGGATTACATTTACTGGAAGTAATGGGCTTAAATGGCAGGATAATGGTACAAATTTTTAAAAGCATTGTTTCTGTAAACGAAAAAAAAATGGTCATTTAATTCAAATACTTTGGGCTTGTTGGGTTCATAATTTTATGTAGGCAGTGGGCTTTTGAAAGGTAAAATGAGGGGAAAACAGAGCGAGAGAGAGTGCTATGCCAATTTAACGGTCACGATTTCGTTACGAAGGCCTCGAAGGGACATCAGGCCTTGAGTTGTGTCATGCTATCAATGCCAAAGTTAGGAATTTGGTGGTCAAGTCTAGATGCTCATTTCCCCTTATAAATTAGTTTTGTGCTCTCAAGAAATGGTGAAATAGCCGTGAGATAAGTTTGTTGACAAAACAAATTAATTATACGAGAAACAAAAGTGGGGTTGGCAGGGGCAGCAAAGCCATAACAACAGTTCTGTAACATATACATACACATAATAACTATTTCATTTGTCAAGGTAAACTTGAGCACATTTACTGAAAATAATGAGCTTGAAAACGGCCAACAATACCGGTACAAACCATTTTATGCATCATGATTTTCCCGCAAATCGTAAAAAAAACTATTATTTTTAAAAAAAAACTTTGGGTCCCTTTGGGAAATTTTCCATCAAATTTTTAAAAGCAGGGCTGAAAAGAACAATGGCTCAAGGGGGGAAAAAAAGCGGGCGAGGCGCTTTGAAGAAAACGGTCACAAATTGTTACGAATGCCTCGAGGGACATGTGCGTGCATTGATTTTTTTTTTTCATTGAGTTACAATTTTGGTTTTCATGCAATAGTCTGTTTTAACATGAAGTGGTTGTAAACTTGAATTTGGAAAACATTAACGGTAAGACGCAACATACATATGGGTCGCAGGGTTAAGGCATGGAAGTCGTTATGTCTAAAGGGTGAAAAAAATAGTACAAAAGATGGTGTGATCGCGAAGGTATCGCCTAACATCCTTTGGCTCGGCCTTTTGTTGTACAAATACAGGTTGCTATATTACTATTTCATCTTGCCCAATGTAAATGGATTACTTTTTATGGAAGTAATGGCTTAATGGGCACGATACATGGTACAAATTATTAAAGCACTTGATTTCTGAAAATCGAAAAAAAACCTGGTCATTTCATTCAAAATCACATTGGTCCTTGTTGGTTCCTTTACATTTTATGTGGGGCAGTGGGCTGTATAGAAACAATGGCTAAAATGGGAGAAACACCCGCGAGGAGGTTAGGAGTCTATGGCCAATTAAACTGGTCCTGATTTCGGTTTCAGAAGGTGAAGGGGGACATAGGCACTAATTTTGTGTTCATGAAATGGTTGCCAAGGAAAGGAATTTTGTTTTGGGAAAAAAATGTTACGAGCCATTCCCCATAAATTATTTGTATCTCAAGAAATTGGTGAAATAAAAATACCCTGGGTTTGAGGAATAAGGTTTGTTGAAACTAAAAAAAAAAAATTTTTAAGGAAAACAAAAGTGGGGTTTGGCAGGGCGGCAATGCCAAAGGGGGGCTAAAACCCAAAAATAGTTTGTAAATATACTTTCCAATATAATTTTCTTTGTTACAAGGTTAACTTTTGAGCACATTTTACTGAAAAATTTGACTTTAACGGCCAACATACACGGTAAAAGCACATTTTAAGATCAATGACTTCCCAACCGTAAAAAAACAACCAATTATTTTTTTTTTTAAAAAAAACATTTTGGGTTTCCTTGGGATTCAAAAAATTTAAGAGCTTGCAAAAAGGACAAGGCCAAGCGGAGAATAACACAGCCGGGCGAGAGGGCGCTTGCCATTTTTTAACGGTTACATTTGTTAGAATGCCTGAACATGGCTGTGTGATTTTTTTTTATTAAGAGTACAAATTTGGTATTAACAGGGGCCCACAAGTTGTTTTAAACATGATGTTGTAAACTTGCGGGAACTTCCGGTAAAAATTCAGACCACTACATGATGGGCCTGCCAAGGTTAAGCATGGAATGCTTTGTTTTTCCCAAGGGTGAAAAAATAGTAAACAAGATGGTGTGACCGCGAATGTATCGCCTAAATCCTTTGTGCTCGGCCTTCGTTGCTACAAATGACAGGTTGCCTAGCCTTTATAATATTTCATCTTGCCCAAGGTAAATGGATTAAAATTTACGGGAATCAATTGCTTAAACTGGAAACGTTACTGGTCCAAACTTATAGCACTATGATTTCTGCTAAATCGAAAAAAAACCTGGTCATTTCAATTCAAATCACTTTGGTCCCTTGTGGGTTCCATACATTTTTGAAAGCAGTGGGCTGTATAGACAATGGTAAAATGGGGGAAAACAGAGCCGAGGAGGTGCTATGCCAATTTAACGGTCACGATTTCGTTACGAAGGGCCCTCGAAGTGACATCGGGCCCTTTTGAGTTGTGTCATGCTATCATGCCAAGTTAGAATTTGGTTGGTCACAGTAAGGATGCTCTTTTTCCCCCCTCATAAAATTAGTTGTGCTCTCAAGAAAGGTGAAATAGCCGTGAGATAAGTTTTTTGACAAACAAATTAATTTACGAGGAAACAAAGTGGGGTTGCAGGGGCAGAAAGCCATAACAACGTTTTAAACATAAACATACAATAATAATATTTCATTTGAAAAGGGTTTAAAACTTGGCACATTTACTGAAAATGAGTTGAAACGGCCAAATACACGGTTACAACCATTTTATGCATCATGACTCGAAAATCGTAAACAAAACTTTATTATAAATAAAAAAACATTGGTCCCTGTGGGATTCCACCCAAATTTTTAAGCAGCTTGCTGAAAAAAAACAATGCTCAGCGGGGGAAAAATAACCCGGGCGAGGGCGCTATGCCAAGTTAACGGTCACGATTTCTTTACGAATGCTCGAGGGGACATGTGCTTTGATGTGATTTTTTTTTTATTGAGTTAATTTTGGTATTACATGAAATGTTTCTTTTTTTTTAAACATGAAGTGTTGTAAACTTGAACTGGCAACATTACACGGTAAGAACTGCAACATAATGATGGGTCCCCATAGGTTTAAAGGGCATGGAATGCGTTATGTCAAGGGTGAAAAAATGTACAAAAGATGGTGTGACCGCAAAGTGTATCGCCTAACATCCTTTGTGCTCGGCCCTTTTGTTTGTACATAATGACAGGTTTTTCCCTACCAATAACTATTTCCATCTTGTCAAGGTAAACTGGATTACTTACGGGAAAGTAATTTGGGCTTAAATGGCAACGATACTGGTACAAATTTTATTAAGAAACTATGATTTCTGAATTCGCAAAAAAAACTGGTCATTTCAATTCAAAATCACATTGGTCCTTGTGGGTTCCATACATTATGTAGCAGTGGGCGTATAGAACAAGGCTAAAATGGGGAAAAACAGACCCGAGGGGGGTTTTGTTTATGCCAATTTTAACGGTTCACGATTCTTTACGAAGGCCTCGAAGTGACATCAGGCCTTGAGTTGTGTAGCATCATGCAAAGTTGGAATTGGTGGTAAAGTTCGAATGCTCATTTCCCCTCATAAAATTTTATTGTGCTCTAAAAGAAAAAGGTTGAAATAGCCGTTAGATAAAGTTTTTGACAAACAAATTAATTATACGAGAAAACAAAAGTGGGGTTTGGGCAGGGGCAAGCAAAGCCATAACAACAGTTTTTGGAACATAATTACACTAATAATTATTTCATTTGTAAAAGGGGACTTGGCACATTTATAAATAATGAGTTAAAAGGGAAATAAGGAAAACTTTTTACTGATTGAAACTTAAAAAAACATTACCTAAATTAAAAAAACTTGGGGGTCCCGGGGGTTCATAATTTTTTTGCAGGGTAAAAAAACAAGGGGTCAAGCGGGAAAAAAAAGCCCAGGGCCCAATTAACGGTCCTTTTGTTAAAATCCCACTTTCCCATTATTTTTTTTTAAAAAATTTTTTGGATTACTTTTTAAAGCTTTTTTAAACTAAAGGGAAAAAACGGACGGAAAACTTACAGGTAAAACGAAAACATCTGAGGGGTCGGGGTTTGGCATGGAAATTTTATTTAATGAAAAAAATTAAAAACAAGTGTTTTTCCCGGAGTTTTGTAAACCTTTGGCTGGCCCCTTTCGTTGTTTAAATGTGGTTTCCTGTTTAATTTTTTTCTTTTTGCCCAAAAGGAAAAAAATTTAAAATTTATTTCCCAAAGTTAACTGGAACGAAAAAGGTACAAAACTTTTATGCACATGATTTCGCAAATCAAAAAAAAAATTTTTTTAAAAAAAAAACTTTGGCCCCTTGTGGGTTCCCATAAATTTTTTAAAAACAGGGGCGAAAAAAACTGGAAAAAAAGGGGGGAAAAACCAGCGGGGGGGTTTGTTTTTTTAAACCCGGTCACATTTGGGTTACAAAGGGCCCCCGAAGGGACATGGCGGGTTGTGATTTAATCCAAAAGTTAAATTTTTGGGGGGTACGGGGGAATGCTTTTCCCCCCCTTTAAAAATTATTTGGCTTCAAAAAAAGGGGAAAAAATAGGGTGAGAAAAGGGGTTTGTTAAAAAAAAAAATTAAATAGGCCCAAAAAAATTTTGGGTGGGGGGGAAAAAAGCCTAAACATTTTCTGTCTTCTCCCCAAATAAACATTTTTTTCCCCATAAAACTTAAAACCCCTAAAAATAAATTTGAACTTTTTCCCAATAAGGTTAAAATTTTTAGCTATGATTCCCGAAATGGGAAAAAAAACCTTTTTTTTCATTAAAAAAAACTTTTGCCCCTTTTGGGTTCCATAAAATTTTAAAAAAAGCAGGGGTGAAAAGAACAATGGTAAGGGGGGAAAAACAAGCCGGGGAGAGGCTATCCAATTAAACGTCCCCAATTTTCGAATCCCTCGGGGGGCTTGGGGTTTGTGTATTTTTTTTTAATTGGTTAAATTTTGGTTTTCCCAAAATCTTTTTAAAAAATGTTAAAAAACTTGAATGGAACAACAAAAACAAAACAAATTTTTGGGTTTTGCAGGAAAAAAAAAAAAAAAAAAAAAAAAAAAAAAAAAAAAAAAAAAAAAAAAAAAAAAAAAAAAAAAAAAAAAAAAAAAAAAAAAAAAAAAAAAAAAAAAAAAAAAAAAAAAAAAAAAACCCCCCCCCCCCCCCCCGGAACGGTCAAAGGGGATAAAAAAGTAAAAAAGGGGGGTTGCCCGAAAAGTGATCCCCCTAAAATTTTTTTTTTGGTTCGTTGTAAAAATTAAAGGGGTTCTGTTTAAACTTTTTATTTGTCCGAACTGGAAAATTTAAGGAAAAGGCTTAAAATGGGCCGCAGGGTAAAATTTTTTAATCCCTATTTTTCAAAAGGGGAAAAAAAAAAAACCCGTTTTTTCCCAATAAAAAATTTTTGGCCTTTGGGTTCCTACTTTTTGTCAGGGGCTGTATAAAACAAGGGCTTAGGAAACGACCCAAAAGGAATCATGCCCAAAAAAACGGCACATTTGGTTTTTTACAAAAAAAAAAAAAACCAATTTGTATGTTCAATGAAAAATTGGAATTTATTCCCAAATTTCTGTTTTTCCCCCCTTTAAAAATTAGTTTGGCTTAAGAAAATTAAATATGGGAAAAAGGTGAAACAAAAAATTTAAAAGGGGAAAAAAAGGGGGGGTTGGGGGGGAAAAGCCAATAAAAACAGTTTGAAATTTAATCATACCAATTAAAATTTTTTGTAAAAAGGTAATTGGGCCAATTTCAAATAATGGTTTGAAAGGGAAAAAAACCGGAAAAATTTTTAGAAAATTAATTAAAAAAAAATTTTTCAAAAAAAAAAAAACTTTTGGCCTGTTTCCCCTTTTTTTAAAAGCAGGGAAAAAAGAAATAAAAAAGGGGGGAAAAACCACCGGGGGGGGGGGTTTCCAAAATTAAAAGGGTCAGTTTTCGCAAGTGGGGGGACTGTTCTTTTATTTTTTTTATTTTGATTAAAAATTTTTGGAAAAAACCAATAGTCGAAACAGGGGAAACGTTTGAAAATTTAACGGTAAAATCTACAAGGGGTCGGGGGGGAAACAGGGTGCGTTTGTAGGGGTTTGAAAAATTGTAAAAAAGTTGTACCGGCAATGTTGAAAAATTTTTGTGTGCCCTTGGAATAAATTTACGGGTTTGCTCAAATACATTTTCGCCAAGGTTAAACTGGATCTTTTCTGGAAAAAGGGGGTTAAAAAGGCGCGAAAGGTAAAAACCCTTATTGCCTTGTTCTTAATGAAAAAAAACCTGGTCATTTAAAATTTAAAAATAAAATGGTCCCTTTTGGGGTTTATTTTTATTTGGCGGGGCTGTAAAACCTTTAAAAATAAAAAACGACAAAAAAACTTCCAATTTAAATCACTTTTCTTGGGGCCAAACATAGGTTGGGGGGTGTAGAAAAATGCCAAATTGGGAAAAGGGGCAAAAAATGTCTTCCCCCCTTTTAAAAAATATTTTTTTTCCAAGTGGTGAATACCTGAGTTTTTGTTGCAAAACAAAAAAATTTGGGAAAAAAAATGGGGGTTTCAGGGGAAAAAACCTTAAAAATTTTGGGTCATAACCCCAAAAAAAATTTTTTTATTTGTCAAAAAATTAAAATGAAAAAAATTGGGGTTTGACCCCAAAACATACACGGTAAAACAAAA
>JASTWB010000711.1:0-10451 GCA_032158295.1 Pycnopodia helianthoides | reverse complement strand
GTCCCCCTACAAAATTGTCACAGCCACATATTTTATATGATCTGAGCCTGGACGGGGTTTCCAATGGTGAAAACTTTTTTAAAAACAAGCATTGATTTGAGGGTGATTTGACCGTTCATACTTTAGTTTCTCTTTCGAACAGCACTGTTTTCAAAAATCCCTTAGACATGCGTTTGAGGAACATTGGAGGTCGTCACTTCCCTGTAATTTCGGAATGAAGATGGCCAAAAGTTGATAAAAAAAAAATTTTTTTTGGGTGCAGGATATGAAAGGGAAAATTGGGTAAAAAATTTCTTTTTCTCTAGCCTTTATTTCAGAGTTAACTAACTTAACTAATTTGTTTCAAGCATTATTGGCGTTATTCCATGCTGGTTTTACTACGCCCCCTTCTTTGTTAGTTGCTATTGTGTGCCCTACCCCTTTGCCACTCGCGTCCCCACAAAATTTCACACCCAAATATTTTATATAAATTAGGCTTGAGAGGGTTTCAAGGGTAAAAATTGTACAAATCAAGATTGATTTGGGGGTGATTTGGTTCATATTTATTTTTCCCTTTCGAACCCTGGAAAAAAAAACCCCATTAGAATGCGTTTGAGGAACATTGGGTTCGTCACTTGCCTGAAATTTTCCGGGAAGGGAAGATGGCCAAAATTCCCATGAAACTTTTTTGGATGCAGGATTGCAAAAAAATTTGGTAAAAATTTCGTTTTTCTGCACTCTTGTCATGATTTATACTAATTAAACCCCAATTTTTTCGCCATTATTGGCAGTTTTATTCATGTGGTTTTCTAGCACCCCTTCTTTGCTTATTTGCTATTGTGTGCCCTACTCTCTTGCCACTCGCGTGCTACAAAAATTGCACAGCCACATATTTTATAGAATTAGACCCTTTTTGGCGGGTTTTCCAATGGTAGAAAATTTTGTAAAAATCAAGCATTGTTTTGGGGTGTTTTGGGACCGTTCATACTTTTGTTTTTTTTCGAACAGCACTGTAAACAAAAACCCCATTAGACAGCTTTTTGAGGAAACTTCGGAGGTCGTCATTGCCTGTAATTTCCGGTTGAAAATGGCGAAAGTTCATGAAATTTTTAATTTTGGATGGGGATATTAAAAATTGGCAAATTTCGTTTTTACCCTTTTTCAGAGTTTCTAAAAAAAAAATTTTTTAAAAACCAAACCCCCCCCCCCCCCCCCCCCCCCCCCCATTGTATTGTGATGCCTACTTCTTGCACTGGTGCCTAAAAAATTTCACAGACATTTTTTATATGATCTAGAGCCCTTGGACGGGCTTTCCAAGGGTAGAAAACTTGTACAAATAAGCATTGATTTGAGGGTGTTTTTGACCGTTTTTTTTTTGTTTCTCTTTCAAACAGCATGTGAAAAAAAATCCATTAGACATGGTTTGAGGAACATTCGGGTGTCGTCATTGCTGTAATTTCCGGAATGAAGAGGGCCGAAAGTTGCCATGAAAACAAATTTTTTCGGCAGGGACTATGAAGGGAAAAATTGGGTACAAATTTCGTTTTTAGACTTTAGTTTGAGTTATACTCAAACTTAACTCCGAATTTGTTTCAAGCCATTATTCGGCAGTATATTCCATGCTGGTTTTACTACGCAGCCTTCTTTGCTTATTTTGCTATTGTGATAGCCCTACTCTCTTGCCACTCGCGTCGCCTACAAAATTGTCACACCCACATATTTTATATGATCTAGAGCCCTTGAGACGGGCTTTCCAATGGTAGAAAACTTGTACAAATAAAAGCATTGATTGAGGGTGATTTGACCGTTCATATTTATGTTTCTCTTTCGAACAGCACTGTGTCAAAAATCCCATTAGACATGCGTTTTGAGGAACCATTCGGAGTTGTCGTCACTTGCCTGTAATTTCCGGAATAAAGATGGCCGAAAGTTGCCATGAAAACTTAATTTTGGGATGCAGGACTATGCAAGGAATTGGTACAAATTTCGTTTCTCTAGCACCCCTTAGTTCATGAGTTATACTCAAATTAACTCCAATTTGTTCAAGCCTTTATCGGCAGTATATTCTTTGTGGTTTTACTACGCAGCCCTTCTTTGCTTAGTTGCTATTGTGATAGCCCTACTCTCTTGCCACTCGCTTTCCCCTACAAAATTGTCACAGCCACATATTTTATATGAATCTAGAGCCTTGAGACGGGCTTTCCAATGGTAGAAAATTGTACAAATCAAGCATTGATTTGAGGGTGATTTGACGCACTGTGAACAAAAATCCCTTAAAATGCGTTTGAGGAACTTTTCGGAGTTCGTACTTGCGTTTTTCCCGGTTGAAGAGGGCCGAAAGTTCCCATGAAAACTTAATTTTCGGATGCAGGACTATGAAGGAAATTCAGGTACAAATTTCGTTTTCTAGCACTCTTAGTTCATGAGTTATACTCAAATTTAAACTCCGAATTTGTTTCAAGCCATTATTCGGCAGTATTTCCATGCTGGTTTTTACAAACGCAGCCCTTTCTTTGCTTAGTTGCTATTGTGATAGCCCTACTCTTTGCACTCGCGTCGCTACAAAATTGTCACAGCCACATATTTTTATATGCATCTAGAGCCCTTGAGACGGGCTTTCCAATGGTAGAAAACTTGTACAAATTCAAGCATTGATTTGAGGGGTGTTTTTAAACCGTTCATACTTTATGTTTCTTTTCGAACAGCCTGTGTACAAAAACCCCATTAGAAGGTTTTTGGGGAAACCCTCGGAGTGTCGTCATTCCCTGAAATTTTCCCGGAATGAAGGGGGAAAAATTTTCCCTTTAAAAACTTGATTTTGGGATGCGGGAATAGGGAAAGGGAATTTTTCGGGTAAAAAATTTGTTCTCTAGATTTTTAGTTCATGAGTTATACTAAAACCCAAAAACCCCGAATTTGTTTAAACCCCTTATTCGGGTTTTTTCCCATGGGGTTTTTTATTTCGACCCCTTTTCTTTGTTGGGTTGCTTTGTGATAGCCCTACTTTTTGGGCCACTCGGGGGTGGCCTACAAAATTGTAACGGCCAAAAAATTTTTATAAATCTAGAGCCCTTGAGCGGGTTTTCCCAAAGGGTAAAAAATTGTAAAAAATTCAAATTGATTTGGGGTGATTTGCCCTTTCCCATCCCTTTTATGTTTCTCTTTCAAAACAGCACTGGGTAAAAAATTTCCCATTGGGAACATGCTTTTTGGGAACATTCGGAGTATCGCCCACGGGGCCTGAAATTTTCCGGTATGAAGATGGCCAAAAAGTTCCCATAAAAATTGATTTTCGGATGCGGACTATGCAAGGGATTCGGGGTACAAATTTGTTTCTTAGCAATTTGTTCTGATTTATATCAAATTAATCCGAAATTTTTTTAAAGCTTTATTGGCAGTATATTCATGTGGTTTTATACGCAGCCTTTTTTGTTTTGCTTTGTGTAGCCCTACTTCTTGCCACTCGCGTCGCCTACAAATTGTCACAGCCACATATTTTATATAATCTAGAGCTTGAGAGGGCTTTCCAATGGTAAAACTTGTACAAATCAAGCATTGATTTGGGGGGTGATTTGACCGTTCATACTTTTGTTTCTTTTTCGAAAGCATGTGTACAAAAATCCCATTAGACATGCGTTTGGGGGAAAACATTCGGAGTTCGTCATTCCCTGTAATTTGGTTGAAGATGGGGGAAATTTCCCATAAAAATTGTTTTTCGGATGCAGATATGCAAGGAAGTTTGGGTAAAAATTTCGTTTCTCTAGACTCTTAGTTATGAGTTATATCAAAACTTAACCCCGAATTTGTTTAACCCATTTTTGGCAGATATTCCATGTGGTTTTTCTACGCGCCCTTCTTTGCTTAGTTGTATTGTGATAGCCTACTCTCTTGCCACTCGCGTCCCCTAAAAAATTGTCACGCAATATTTTATATATCTAGACCCCTTGAGAGGGTTTTCCAATGGTAAAACTTGTACAAATCAACCCCATGATTTGAGGGTGATTTGCCCTTTCATACTTTATGTTTTCTTTCGAACAGACTGGACAAAAATCCATTAGAATGCTTTTGAGGAAATTCGGAGTGTCGTCATTGCCTGTTTTGGGGATGAAGAGGGCCCCAAAAAGTTCCCATAAAAATTGTTTTCGGATGCAGATATGAAAGGAAGTTTGGGGAAAATTTGTTTCTTACATCTTGTTCATGATTATACTCAAAATTAATCCAAATTTGTTTCAAGCCATTTTTTGGCAGTATTTTCCCCATGTGGTTTACTAAGCACCCCTTCTTTGCTTGTTGCTTTTGTGATAGCCTATCTCTTGCCTGGTGCTCAAAATTGAAGCCAATTTTTTATATGAATTAGAGCCCTTTGAGCGGGTTTTCCCCAAGGGGTATATAATTGTACAAACAAGCATTGTTTTGAGGTGATTTGACCGTTTTTTTTTATGTTTCTCTTTCGAAAAAGCATGTGTAAAAAAAAACCCCATTAGCAGCTTTGAGGAAATTGGATTTCGTCATTTGTGTAATTTGGATGAAGAGGGCCGAAAGTTGCATGAAAATTTGATTTTGGGAAAATGCAGGACTATGAAAGGGGGAAGATTCAGGTACAAATTTCGTTTCTCTAGCCTTTAGTTATGATTTTTATACTCAAATTAACTCCAAATTTGTTTCAAGCATTTTGGCAGATTTTTGATCTTTTTTACTAGGGCCCCTTCTTTGTTTAAAATTTTGTTTTGGATACCCCTACTCTTTGCCCCCGGGTCCCCTACAAATTTGTCACACCCAATATTTTATATGAATCTAGAGCCCTTGGAGGGGCTTTCAATGGTAAAAACTTGTACAAATCAAGATTGATTTGAGGGTGATTTGACCGTTCATACTTTATTTTTTCTCTTTCGAACAGCACTGTGTACAAAAATCCCATTAGACTGCGTTTGAGGAACTTCGGAGTATCGTCACTTGCCTGTAATTTCCGTATGAAGAGGGCCCGAAAGTTGCCATGAAAACTTGATTTTGGGATGAAAGACTATGCAAAGGAAGATTAGGTACAAATTTCTTTCTCTAGCACTCTTAGTTCATGAGTTATACTCAAACTTAACTCCGAATTTGTTTCAAGCCATTATTCGGCGTATATTCATGCTGGTTTTACTACGCAGCCCTTCTTGCTTATTGCTATTGTGATAGCCCTACTCTTTTGCCACTCGCGTCGCCTAAAAAAATTGTCACAGCCACATATTTTATATAATCTAGAGCCTTGGGGGGGTTTCCAAGGAAAATTGTAAAAAAAGTTTGTTTGGGGGTGATTTGCCGTTCAACTTATGTTTCTTTTTCAAACGACTGTGACAAAATCCCTTTAGATGCTTTTGGGGGAACATTGGGAGTTCGTCACTTCCCGGAATTTTTCCGGAATGAAGAGGCCCGAAAGTTCCCCGAAAAATTGTTTTTTCGGGCGGGACATGAAAGGGGAAGTTCGGTAAAAATTTTCGTTTCTCTAGCACCTTTTTTCAGAGTTATACTCAATTAACCCCAAATTTGTTTCAACCATTATTGGCAGTAATTCCTCTGGTTTTACTACCCCCCTTCTTTGCTTATTTGTATTGGGATGCCCATCTTTCCCATGCGGCCTAAAAATTGTCACAGCCAAAATTTTTTAGAATCTAGAGCCTTGAGCGGTTTCCCCTGGTTTAAAATTTGTCAAATCAAGCATTGATTTAGGGGTTTGAGTTTTTACTTTTGTTTCTTTCAAACAGCAGTGAAAAAATCCCTTAAACTTTTGGGAACATTCGGGTTCGTACTTGCCTGTTTTTTCGGTATAAAGGGGCCGAAAGTTGCCAGAAATTTGATTTTGGGGATGCAGGATATGAAGGAAGATTCGTACAAATTTCGTTTCTCTAGCCCTTTTGTTATGAGTTAATCAAATTAACTCCGAATTTGTTTCAACCCATTTTTCGGATATATTATGTGGTTTTACTAGAGTTCTTTGTTATTTGCAGGATACCCCATTTTTATGGGACGTAAACCCCTATTTTTTGTTAAAGTTGGGGGGGTTTTTTGGGGAAATAAATTGTACAAAAAAAGATTGATTTGAGGGTGTTTGACGTTCCCTTTATGTTTCTTTTCCCCCCCCCCCCCCCCCCCCCCCCCCCCCCCCCCCCCCCCCCCCCCCCCCCCCCCCCCCCCCCCCCCCCCCCCCCCCCCCCCCCCCCCCCCCCCCCCCCCCCCCCCCCCCCCCCCCCCCCCCCCCCCCCCCCCCCCCCCCCCCCCCCCCCCCCCCCCCCCCCCCCCCCCCCCCCCCCCCCCCCCCCCCCCCCCCCCCCCCCCCCCCCCCCCCCCCCCCCCCCCCCCCGGGGGGGGGGGGGGGGGGGGGGGGGGGGGGGGGGGGGGGGGGGGGGGGGGGGGGGGGGGGGGGGGGGGGGGGGGGGGGGGGGGGGGGGGGGGGGGGGGGGGGGGGGGGGGGGGGGGGGGGGGGGGGGGGGGGGGGGGGGGGGGGGGGGGGGGGGGGGGGGGGGGGGGGGGGGGGGGGGGGGGGGGGGGGGGGGGGGGGGGGGGGGGGGGGGGGGGGGGGGGGGGGGGGGGGGGGGGGGGGGGGGGGGGGGAACATTCGGAGGGGCCACTTGCCGGGTAACCCGGTATAAAAGGAGGGCCGAAATTGCCATGAAAAGGGATTTTCGGTGCGGGACATGAAGGAAGATTGGGGGAAAAAATTTTTCTTTTCCCTAGCACTCTTATTCAGAGTTAACTCAAAACTTAACCCGAATTTGGGGTTTCAACCATTTTTTGGCGATTTTCCCTTTGGCGGGTTTTTACTACCACCCCTTCTTTGCTTGTTCATTTGAAAAGCCCAAATCCTTGCCACTCGCGTCCCCTACAAAATTGCACAGCCCAATTTTAGAATTAACCCTGAGGGGGCTTTCCAAGGGTAAAAACTTGTACAAATCAAGCATTTTTTTGGAGGGTGTTTGACCGTTCAACTTTATTTTTCCTCTTTCGAACACCCCTTGAACAAAAATCCCAAACATGCTTTGAGGAAAAAATTCGGAGTGCCCGTCCTTGCCTTTAATTTTCCCGGGAAAGAAGAGGGCCGAAAGTTGCCAGAAAATTTAATTTTTGGGATGCGGGAATGCAAGGAAAGTTTGGTAAAAATTTGGGGTTTCCCCTTGCACTTTTTAAATTTAAAGGAAGTTATAATTTTAAAACCCCAATTTTGGTTTAAAGCCTTTTTATTCGGCGGGAATTTTTGCGGTTTTTTCTACGCACCCTTCTTTGCTTATTTGGCATTGGGATAGCCCACTCTCTTGCCACTCCCCCGTGCCTAAAAAAATTGCCCAAAGCCAAATATTTTTTTATAATCTAAGCCCGGGGGAGAGGGGTTTTCCCAAAGGGTAAAAACTTTTTTCCAAATCAACATTGATTGGGGGGGATTTGCCCTTTCATACTTTGGGTTCTTTTTCGAACGCCGGTGACAAAAACCCCCAAGGGGGACATGCGGGGGGAGGAACTTCGGGGGTTCGTCCTTCCTGAAATTTTCCCGGTATGAAGATGGCCGAAATTTGTGAAAATTGAAAAATTTGGGTTATTTTCGAATTTGCAGGAAAACAAAATTAAGGAAAATTTTCCAGTTACCAAATTTCGATTTTTTTCCTCTCCCCCCCCAAAACAACCAATTTTTTCGGGGAAAGGGGAATAGAGGGGGGAAAAAAAACCCCAAAAAAGGGGGGTGAAAAACCCGGGGAAATTTTCCTTAAAAAAATTTTCTTGTTTTTTCCATAATTAAGGGTTTTCCTTTTTTGGCCAAAACTTTTTCGGCCCTCTTCTTTCCCAAAAAATTACAGGCAAGTGACAACCCCCAAAAGTTCCTAAACCGCAGCCCTAATGGGATTTTTTTTCACAGTGCTGTTAAAAAGAGAAACAAAAAGGGATAAAACGGCAAAAAACCCTAAAATTCAAGGTTGAGGGTAAAAATTTTTACCATTGGAAAAGCCCGCTCAACTCTAGATTCATTTTAAAATTTTTTGGCGGTGAAAATTTTTGTAGGCGACCGAGTCAAAATTTGGGACAAAATAGAAACAAAGCAAAGAAGGGGGGGAGAAAAACCCAAAAAAATATACTGCCGAAAAAGGGCTTAAAACAATTGGGGGGGAAAGTTTGGGGTATAACTCAGGAATTAGAGGGCAAGGGGAAACAAAATTTGGGACCTAAATTCCTTTGCATAGTCCTGCATAAAAAATTTAATTTTTTAGGGCAACTTTCGGCCTTCTTCATTCCCGGGAAATTACAGGCAAGTACACCCCGTTGGGTTCCCAAACGAAAGTTAATGGGTTTTTTGAACACAGTGCGGGTTCGAAAGGTAAATAAATATAGGGTTAAAATTTCACCCTCAAAAAGGGGTTTGTTTTGGGGTCGGGTTTTTTACCATTGGAAAGCCCTCTCAAGGGCTCTAGATTTTTTAAAATATTTTTTTGGTGGAAAATTTTGTGGGCACGCGAGGGGGAAAAGAGGTAGGGCTATCCTTGGGAAACTAAGCAAAAAAAGGGGGGTATTTAAAACCAGCATGGAATATACTGCCAAAAAAATGGCTTAAAAAAATTTCGGATTTAAGTTTGGGGTTTTAACCAGAAAAGAGTGCAGGGGAAAACGAAATTTTTTTCCCAATCTTCCTTTTTACCCCCTGCACCCAAAAAACAATTTTAAGGGAACTTTCGGCCATTTTAAATCCCCGGAAAAATTACAGGCAAGGGGTCCTCCCGTTTTTTCCCCAAAACGCTTTCTAATGGGATTTTGTTCAAGGCTTTCGAAAGAGCCCCCAAAAAAGTTGAACGGTAAAAACCCCCTAAAATAAAATTGCTTGATTTGTCAAGTTTTTCAAATTTTTGGGCCCCGCCGGGGCTCTAGTTTCATATAAAATATGGGCTGTGACAATTTTGTAGGCACGGAGTGGCAAGAATAGGGCTATCCTTTAGCAATAAGCAAAAAGGGGCTCTGGGAAAACCAGCAGGAAATTATACTGCCAAAAAGGCTTAAAAAAATTCGGGGGGAATTTGAGTAAATTTCAAAAACTAAGAGGCTAAAAACAAAGTTTTTCCGGAATTTCCTTCCCATGGGCCTTGCACCCGAAAATAAGTTTTAAAGGGAAAAATTTTTCGGCCATTTCATCCCGGAAATTTACCAAGGGAGGGATACTCCAATTTTTCCTAAAACGCAGTCAAAGGGATTTTTTTACACGGGCGGCCCCAAAAGAGAAAAAAAATGTAAAGGGGCCAATCACCCTCAAACAATCCTTGATTTGTACAAGTTAGGACCTTTGGGAAAATCCCGGGCTTTTTTGATTCATAAAAAATATGGGGTTTGTGACAATTTTGTAGGCCCCCGGGGAGGGCAAGAGAGTGGGGGCTATCACAATGGCCTAAGCAAAAAAGGGGCCGGCGTGAAAACCAGCAAAAAATATACGGGCCAAATAAGGGCTTTTGAAAAAAATTTGGGGTTTTAAGGTTAGTATAACCAAAACTAAGAGGGGCAGGAACAAAATTTTGGGTCCCCAAAACCCTTCCTTGGCCCGGCATAAAAATTAATTTTTCATGCAACTTTGGGCCTTTTCTTTCCGGAAATTACACAAGGGACGTATTTAAAAGGGCCCCTAAAACGCAGGGTCAAAGGGTTTTTTGAACACGGGGGGGGGTTCAAAGAAACATAAAGTAGAACGGAAAAATCACCCTCAAATCAATGCGGGTTTTGGTAAAAGGGTTTTACCTTTGGGAAAGCCCGTTTTAGGGCTTAGATTTTAAAAAATTTTTTTGGCTGTGAAAATTTTTTGGAACCCGACGCGAGGGAAAGAGAGTGGGGCTATCCAATAGCAATAACCCAAAAAAGGGGGCGCGTAGAAAAAACCAGCAGGGAAATATACTCCCGAATAATGGCTTGAAAAAAAAAAATTTCGGATTTTAAGTTGATAAACTCAGAACTAAGAGGGTTTGAGAAACGAAATTTGTACCGAACTTCCTTCATGGGCCCATCCAAAAATTTAAGTTTTCATGGCAACTTTGGGCCACTTCTTTCCGGAAAAAAAGGGCAAGTACGACACCCAAATGTTCCTCAAAAAATGCCCCAATTGTCTAAGGGGATTTTTTTTCACATGCTTTTTCGAAAGAGAAACATAAGTAGAAGGGGAAAACCCCCCAAAAATAAATTTTGATTTTTCCAAGTTTTTATTTTTGGGAAAAGCCCGTCTCAAGGGCTTTTAGATTAATAAAAATTTGGGGCTGTGAAAATTTTGTAGGCCCGAGGGCAAGAGAGTGGGGGCTATCCAACCCAAAAAAGCAAAAAGGGGGTGAAAACCAGAAATATATACTGCCAAATAAGGGCTTGAAAAAAATTTGGGGATTTAAGGTTGTAAACCAAAACTAAGAGTGTGAGAAACAAAATTTGTCCCCAAAATTCCTTGCTTGCCGCATAAAAATAATTTTTCAGGGCAACTTTTTTTC
>JASTWB010000710.1:0-10457 GCA_032158295.1 Pycnopodia helianthoides | reverse complement strand
AGAAAGGAAGGGGTGTCAAGAACCGGGTTACCCACGGAAAGGGGTTTAGAACCTTCAGTTTCAAAAAACCCACCCCCTGGTAATATTTCAGCCAGCCCAAAGTCCTATGACCCTGCCTCCTGGCAAAGTGCTTGACGGGGGGAGTCGCAGAGGAGCACACCGGGGCCGTCTTCCGCGAAACCGCCGTCCCACACATTTGGAAACTAAAGACTAAGCTCACTCAGGGGGCCTGATAAAAAACACAAGAAATTAAGTTTTTTCTTTAAAAAACCCCCCCCCAAAAAAACAATTTAAAAACTTTTTAACACTGAATATATTTCCTTTTATCACTAAATTTCAGAAAGCTTTGTTTTTTAGTTCCGGGTTAAATTTTCTCGCTGTATTAAATCAGTGTTATAAAAGAACATTTGTTTCTTTTTTTTCATTTTTTCATAAAAGGGGGCCAAAAAAACCATTTGGAAGGGGAAAATTTTCTGGCCCTTGAAATAAATTAGAACCTTTTTTTTTGCCATTTTTTTGGACCGGGAAACCGACAAGAGCAGCAAGAAATAAAAGTTTTTTGACTTTTTTTTCACTCTTCCCTTCTTGGCACGCTTTTTCTTTGTCTTGCCGCCCCCTTTCTTTTTTCCCTGTTTTCCCTGCCTTGAGGGACGGTGATGCTTTCCTGTCATGATGGCCATTCTATCCTCCCACCCAGGCCCCCTTTCCTCTTATCAAATAATTAAACAGTACATCAAGTTTTTTGGAAAATTAAGTTTTAAGTTTAGTTTTTTGGAAACAAATAATTATTCCTTCCCAAAATTCTTGCAGTTTTTAAAAAAAGTTTTTTCCAATGGAAATCCCCTTAGTTTGATTCGGAATGGTTTTTAGCTAAAGAAAAAAGGGTCGAACAAAAAACAAACTACCTGAAAGTTTCCCAAAAGGAAATACGACCTACCACGTCAGTGATAAAAATACTTTTTACAAATTCCTTTTAGTTTTTCCACCTGCGTACTCAAAAACCCCCTCTGGTTCACGTTTCATATTTGTCCTAGGGCCCTACCTTTTCTTAAAGTTTTTTTTCTTCCTTATCTCTCCCAAAAGGGGGTAACTTTTGTTTCTGATCCTTTGTTTAGTGTCAGTTAAAAAAAACAAAATCTTTTTTTTAAAAGCCCAAAGCGAACAGTCTACATGCTTTTATTTTAACTTCATCAGCCACAAAAAAACACCCAATTTCTTAGTTGTTACTTTGGGGCAGCAGTTTCAACCTCCAAAAAACCCACATGGCACTGTCCTACAAGAAAAGCAAAACAAATTAAATGTACCCTTTTCAACAATTTCCCTGGTAACGGAACTCTAAAACACCTCGATCTTTTTCACTGGGGAAAAAAATCAGCAAACAAAATTCTTAAAAACATCTCATTTTTATAAACATAACTTGGGTTTAAATTTTTTGGGGGGATCTTACTGGTTTTAAAATTGAGGTCAACGTGAAAACTCCATTGCTACCCCAGGTCCAATTTCATAACACTTAAGTACAAAATTTTACAACACAACAAAAATTTGGGAGTAACATCAACAAAATTTTTTCTTACGAATAAGGTTACCAGCAAACACAAATCGGTGTGCAATCGCATGTGACAGACCCTGTTTGGTTTTCTTTGCAAAAAATTTTCATTCATTTTTGCTTAAAAACTCTATGAAATTGGGCCCAGGTAGATATTCTTTTGGCTAATGCTAAATACCCCAGGGTAACGTGGGGCGAGGGTTTACGTAGGGACCCATGGAAAAGGTTTTTTAAATTCAAGAGGGCACAACCCACCATCCCAGGAAAACTTCCTTTTTTCCCCTAGTTTTCCATCGGAAATTTTTGGCCCCTTGGGAAAAAATAACAATTTTGGGGATAAAAGGGGTGACCATGGGCTTTCTACACTTTTTCAGGCAAATTGGGAGTTTTTGGAAAATTTTTTTTGGGGGAAACAAAAGGGGAAAACTTTCTCCATGTCCCCTGCTCCCCCCGGGCCCCCAAAAGCCCCTTTTTTTCCTTTTTTTAATACCAAATTACCATGGTTGTCCAAAATCTGTCCAAAACATCCCCGGAAAAAATTTTTTCTGTGAGGACAATGCTCCCCCATTTTTCACTTTTTTTGTTTCTGTGCAATGGGGACAAAAATGGGAAAAAGGGCAAAATCACCCTTTACAAATTTTCATTTTCCTGACTTGGGCCTTTTTTTCCCGAAAAAACCCGGGTAAAAAAGCTCTTGTTTTTCCCCCCCCCCCCCCGCCCTAAATCAAAAGAGATAAGGCAAGAATCCACATCCCAAAGGGCCCATTTTTTGCCGGGTTTGGGGCCCGAGAACCCCCCCGGTCAGGGGGAACAACAAAAATTTCAAAAAATTTTGGGTTCGCAAAAAAAAAATAAAAAACCCCTTTGCTTTTTAAAGAATGTCATTTTTTTTTCTTTGTTTTTTGCATTTTGACTTGGGGCCCCCCCCCAAAAAAAAAATAAAAAACTGTGGTGGTAAAAAAAAATTTTTGGAAAAAAAGAACAAAATTTGGGTCGAAAAAGTTAAAAAAGGACAAAAAAAGGGGGTTAAAGGGTTACCCCCCTTACCCGGGTGCTGTTTGGAAATGGGCCCCCTCATTACCCACCCCAACGTGTTGCATTTTTGGTTTCGACTGTGTAAAATTCAAAAAACAAAAATCCATTTTAGATTTTACCCTTTTTTAAATTTTGGTTTTTGTTTGGGGAAGGTTACCCCCCCTTTCCCTTTGGTCCAATTCTCAAAATTTTTTAGGGGATTTTTTTTTGGGGGGGGGTGCCTATTTTTTTACAAAAGGGGAAAGTTTTGAGTTAAAATTTTTGACTAAAAAGGGGTTTTCTTTTTTTTGACCCTGGCCTTCAATTAGGTTGTTTTTAAATTGAACTTTTTTTATTTTTTTTTTTGCTTTTTTTTAAAAAACATAAAAAAAAATTTTGCAGAGGAGAAACAACCCCATGAGAATACATGGGAAAGAAAAATTGCAAAAACCCCAAGTTTTAAAAATTTTGGTTTTTAAAAGGCCTTTTATTTTTAGGGGGAAGGGGACAAAAAAAAAAAGGGGCCCAACCCCCAGCAGGGGGGTTTATTACCAGACACCCGCTCCGCAACTTGTTTTGGGGGGCACTTTATCAGGTAATCTCTACGGCTTAACTCAAAAAATTTCCCCCCAACGAATGAAATTTACGGGGAAAAAAAAAGGTTTTTAACCTGCATATTTTTCATCAGAGGGTTCATGTACAAAGCCTTTTAAAAAATTTCCCAAATGATTTTTTGGGGCCGTCCTACCCCCCCGGGAAACCACGACCTAAAAAAGGAAAAGAATTAAAAATAATTTTTTTAAAAAAACACAAAATTTTTTTAAAAAAAAATTTTGGGGGGTAAAGCCATTTTGGAGAGTTTTTTTTTAAAAATTTTACCCCTTTTTTCCAGTTGGTTGAAAACCCCTTGGGCGGGGGAAACAAGTTACAACAAAAATTTGTTTTGGTATTTTTCAAACCTTTACCCCCCCTTTTCCCCGCTTTTCACTTCCCCACCGCTGGAAAATCTGAAACGGATTTTTAAATCTTTTGAATCAGGGTTTTAAAGGGATTTTACAAAAGGCAAAAAAAAGAATGGGAAAAAACACTCCAAAAGTCCGGTTTTTGGGGTTGGGAAACAAAGGGCACTGTCATCCTAATATTTAAAGGTATTTGTTCCCGGGTCGAGGCCCGGTTAAACCCGTCTACTTTAAAAAAGGCAGTAAAAACAAATCAAAAAAAAACCCCAAATGTTTTTTTTCCCATGAATTTTCTAGTGAAAATTGTTTTCAAGCTTATTTTTCGGGGATAAAAACGGCACCCCCTTGGGCCCCCCCCGGGTACGGGCCATTTTTTCTTTTGGGGGGGGTTTCCCTTACGGATCCCTTTTAAGACTCCGTTGGTTATCACTCCCCGGTTTTGACTCCCTTTTAAAAAAGGCAAAAAAAATTAGAAAAAATCATTCCTTTCCAAAAATAAAACTTTTGAAAAAAAAAGTTTTTTCACAAAAGGACAATTCAACACGCTTTTTTTTTTGTGGGGACGGGGCTCTGCATGCAGTTCATTTTTTTCCTTTTTACAAATTTAACAAAAAGGTTTAGAATTAAAATCATCAAAGTATTGAAAAGAAAAAAATTAAACGGACAGTTCTTTATTTAAATAAAATCACTTTATTGTGGTTGAAAAAATTTAAAAAGAAAAAATAAAAATTTCGGGCTCCGAAACAGAAATTTAAAAAAAAATGGGTTCATTCGTCTTTTTTAGGGGGGGAATTTTGGCTTTGGGCAGATTTTCCCTTCACATATGACCCGGAAAATTTTTTTTGGGGGAAACTTTTTTCAACTACAAAATTGTTTTATCTTCACACACATAAAAATTTTCCGGGGCCCAAATTTTCCCATTGGAGCTCCCAACCAAAAATTTTGGGTTTGGGCAAAATTCTTCCTATAAAACGGGGTTAAACCAAAAAAATTTTTCCATTTTTAAATTTGCCCCGGTTACTGGTTTTCAGCTTTTTTTTCCTTATCCGGAAAATAAAGGGGAAATTTTGGTTGGGGTAATCCGGTTTTTATAAAAGGAAAAATTCCATGCTAACCAAATTTTTGCGTTAGCGCTCTAAAAATTTGGGGCCCCAAAAAACCCCATTTACCCACCCACAGCGTGGGGGGGTTTAAAATTTTAAATTACATGACTGATTCCCCGGGGGGTTTTCCCAGGCTGGGGAGGGAAAAGGCACTTTTTAGGGTAATGGGTTCATGGGTTGCTCCCCCTTCAGCTGACCCTCGACAGTAAGGCCTCTGTGACCGACACACGACTTCAACTCCCCCTTAAAGGGAAACCCAAAAAAAGGGGCGTTTCCCGGGGAATTATTTTTTAATTTTTTTTTGGCCATTTGATGCAAAAAAAAACATACAACTAAAAATAAACTTAACTGAATTTCCCCCTTCCCAGAATAACAAATGAAACACGGCCTCGCACTCTCCCTACGGGTTCAAAATATGAACCCCCGCGCCTTTTTTTTTTTTGGGACTGAAGTGGCTACGCACATGCATTTGTGCGTCGCCTTGTGCACAACTCATGGCTTTCCCAAACCCCCACCCTTTACCAGGGAAAGGTTTTACAAATTTTGGGGAAGGGGTCTATTGTGATGCAAGGAAATTACCCATTGAAAGCGCCCTCATTTTAAAAGTTTTCATCAGGGGGAATTTTAACTTTTACGGGACTTTCACAAAAACAGGGTAAAAAGGTAATAAGTTTAATTTTAACAAAATCAAAATTTTGGGACTAATCATCCTCACTTGCACTGACAAGCGATTTTAAAATTGGGGCAAAACCCGGGGTAAAGCCGCATGAATGTAAAGGTCCTTTTTTGGCAGCCACCACACGACCCTAATAACCACGGCACACCCCAAGGAGCCAACAGTTTTAATTTTTTCGGGGAAAGGACAACGGACCCCAAAAAAAAACCCTTTTGTTCAGGAAAGAAAAAAATTTACACCTCTACTCACATAGGGGGCCCCACGGGAATTAAACCGGGGGCCCCAAAAATTTAGGGGTAAAAACCCCCTTTTCGCACCCCAGCCCACCCATGCTACAACCCAGCCTTTCTTCTTTTGGGTAAACCCACCTCTTTCTCGAAAAAAAAGAAAAATCTCGGGAAATACCCGGTTTCACAAAGGAGAAAGTTTACAGATGAAAGAAATACAAAATAAAGGGAAACCCCCTTTTACCCCGTCGGGGGGGTTTTTGCCTAAAGGGGGTTCCCGGGGGGGGTAAAATCAAAAGGGGTCCCTTTTAATTTGGGGTCTCCCCCCGGGACCAAAGGGGAGGGGTCCACTGCACGGGCCGAAACACGTCTTCTTTTCCCTTTCTGTTTCTTCCCCTTTAGGGGGGACTTAAATTTACTTCACTGGAGTACATAGGGGGGGGACTAAGTTTCTTGATTTTTAGGGCTCAAAGAACAAGATGTTTTGTCAAAAAAAAAACCCCACAGGATGCAGGGAAAGCATTTTAACTTTTGTACAACTTCTTTTCAGGAATTTTTTTCATGGGGTGCCTCCTAAAGGGCCCAAAGGCTCTTGAAAAACGAAAAATTGCTTTTTTCTAATAAAAAAATTTGGGTCCCTTTATTTGTTGCTAAATTTGGCAGCAAAGACATGTTTTTTTTTTCCCAAAGAATTTTCTAACTTCTCTTTAAAAAAACCTTAAAAAGGGGAAAAAGGGGCCCAAATTTTACCCCTGGGGCGAGATTTAAATTTTGCTTTTTAAATTTGCTCAAACTTTTTTGGAAAAAAAGGGGTAAGGCGGCATTTTTTCTTTCAAAAATGAAAAAAAAGTTGGGGGAAAAACTAAATAGTTTTTTAAACTTAACAAAAACTTTAAAAACTATAAAAAAGCTGAGAAAGACCCCAAAAAACAAAACTACTGACCTAAAGGGGGTTTTAAAAGCAATCTGGGCCACACAATAATGGGTCGAAGCGGCAATCAAATTTACATTAAATTTTCTCAGCTTTTACTCTTTATTAGAACACCTTTGCAGTTTCTCCCATGTGCCTGCCTCTCAACTTTGACCAGGGAATTTAGGCCTCCCCTTTTACTCCCCCTCGGGGGGGAAAAAGAATCGAAAATTTCAACCCAATTAATCAAAATTTTATTGTTATCTAAAATCACATAAAACTTGTCTCCAATAAATTTGGAAACAAAAAAATATTTTAAATTGTGCAATAAATTAAATTTAAAACACGACTGCGACAAGATTTTAAAAATTTTTTTGCTTGTGCCCTGCGTTTTCCTTTACAAAGGCATTCTTTGCCAGCACCCTTTTGGCGCTTGCCCGAAAAAAAAAAAAAGGTTGTTCGCGGGCGCAGAATTGGGCCAAAAAACCCAAAAAAACGGGGTCAGTGGTGAAGAGATGTTAATGGGGGGGAAAAATTTTCCCAAATTTCTTGCTCGCACACGGTAAAGTTTACGGGTTTCGGGGCCCTTGTGTTTTTGTACCTTCCCCGCCATCCGTCTGATTTTTTCAGTACCCTCAAAACAAAAATACCCAAAAAAGGCAAAAAAATTTTTAAAGTTTTCTGTTAAACTACAAATTTGGTTTTTTTTTTTGGTTACAGGGAAGGGGGGGATTGCAAAAAGTAAAAACGGCTTAAAATTTAAAACATCCCGGTTCAAATGTCACTTTTGGAAAATTTTAAAAATCTTGTTAAATTTGCCTCAAAACTTTGAAAAATCAATCTATTTCACCCCCCTTGTTTTGTCGACAAGAGTGAGGTTGATTACTTCAGATGATGGGCCCTTCATTATGCACAAGCTCAAACAAAATAAAGACCTATATTGCTGATTGTCTTTGGGGTATAAAAATTTTCATGGGGGGACCTCAAAATTCACCAAATTAAAAGGGGCTCTAGTCGGGGAATAAACCCCAACTTAACCAAATAGGTCACTTAACCTTAGTACAAATTCAAAAACATAAAAAAAAACACCTACAAAAAAATATTTGGCCCCGGGGCCTAGCTTGCCTATTTTGTGAAAATTTTAAAAAAATTTTGGGTATAATTAAAGGGAACGTTTTTCTCACGCAAATTTTTATTTTTTTAAACCGGTGAGGATGCCAAATGGAAATAAAGGGCAACCACAAAAAGGGGGGGAAAAACTGAGAAATCCCGAGGGGACGGACCTCGGGTTGGGAGGATTCACTTATCAGTCATTGCAACGACTTGGGTTTCCCGGGCCGGCTTTTGTCCCGGGTTGCAACTTTTGAAATTCGCCCTTTAAAAGGGCCCCTTAAAAATTTTTGGTAAGTTCGAAAAACACAATTTTTCCAGGAAAACCACAAAACTTACTTGTTTAAATAATAATGGAAAAAAAGGGGTTTTTTAAAAAAATTTATGGGCCCGCGAATAATTTGAAAAAAAAAAACACATAAAATCTCTTTTCACTTTTTCTCTTTCCCTCGATACCAATTAAACCTAAAATTTTTCCGGGTTTGTTTGTTCATGCTTTAGTTTTCACAAAAAATTTGGGGAAACCACGGGGTTTTTGGGGCTGTTACCAAAATTAAAAATTAACCCCCCAAGTCCTTTTTAAATCCCCAAAAAACACGCACCAAAAAAAAAAGGTGTCAAAAGGCAAAGAAAATGAACCTTTTTTTTTAATTATTTTTGTATACTAGGATTCCAAAAAATTCCATTTGTAATGTTTAATATTTTATTTGGGCAGTTTTTTTAATATACAAAGCCCAAAATTTTTGGAGGTCCATAAAAAAGGGGCGCGGGGAAATAATGGAAAAACCCGAATAAATACTGAGTAAAATAATCAAACTTTAATCAAAACAAAATCAAATTTTTTTAAGTTGAATTTGAAGTAAAGCATTTTTTTGGGAACTTATTTACTCAACCCTTCAATCAATCCCCCCCTAATTAGTTTTGCAAAAAAAAAAGGTCGCGACCTTTTTCTAAAATCCAATCATAAACTGACTCCAACTTCAATTTTCCTTTAAAATAACCCGGGATTGGACAATTTCCCCTCAAGGGGTTCCCCTTTACTGCCGCCGGAACACCCACGGCTATTCACGAAAATAAACACACCCCAGACGGGGGTAAAAAAAGGGCAAATTTCGTTTTTTTATCTAACGAATCCTAAATATTGGCCAAACTTAAAAATTTTCAAAAAAATTTTAACATTTTATAGCTAAAAATTCTTGGAAAAAAATAAACAAAAAAAAAAAATCACAAAAAAAAAAAATAAGCCCGAAAACAGGGAGAAAAAGTCATTACGCGGGTTTTTTAAATTTTTAAAAATTTACAAAAAACATATTTTAAAAGGTTTGTACCCTTTTTTTATGAGTAAAATTTGGAATTTAAACCCAAAATTCTTAAAAACTGAAAAACCGGGGCATTTTTTTTTTGGCTCTAATTTGGCCCAAATTTAAGGGGTTTAAAAGGAATTTTTTCATAGTTGGTTTTTGGGAACCCAAAACCCTTGCGGGCATTTAAGCACTTTTTTTTAAAAATTTCCACCATATACAAAACTGAAAAAACCCGTAAATTTTAAAGTGGGATGGGCCCAAACGGGGTCACGAAAAAATAAAAATTAAACTTAATTAACCACTTTTATACAAACCCTTTTTTCCCCTAAAACACGCACATTTCTTTCCCGGGGTTAAATCAACTACCCCTCTTTGTTGTAAAAATTTTACCCTTTTTTATTAACTTTTTGGTTTTTTTTAACCCCCAATCCTAAAGGCTATACGGGGCAACCAAATTTTTGACCCGGCTAATTTGGTCCCAAAATTATATACAAAAAATTTTCCCCCTTTTAAATTTCTCACAATTGCCATGCGGCGATTTAAATTAGCTTTTAAAGGAAACACAAAATTTGGGTAAGAAAAAAAACGGGTAAAATATTCTTTTTGATCCCAGTTTTTCTTTAAAATTACCGGGTCAATGAGAGATAAAGAAAACATCCCTTGAAATTTTCGTCTGAAACCCAAATTTTATGAAAATTTTTTAAACAATTTTTTCGATTGCATGTTATCGCTCATACTTTTTATTCATTTGTTATTCTAATGTTTTGGGATGAAAGGGAAATTCTTTTTTAAAAAATATTTTCTCCGCCCCAAAGGGGGCTATCATCTCAAACTTCGGGGGGTTTTTTATTATTTATGTTTTTTGTGGATTACTTAAAGTTTTTACACTCCCACAATTTGTTTTTTAAAAAAACCAAATTTGTTAATTTTCCCTTTTAACATCCAAATTTTCCTTTAAAACAGTTCACCATGGTCAGGGTTTCATCTCAAAAACAAAACCATCGGGGGAATCAAACGACAAAAAACCCAAAAATTGCTCCCCAAAAACCAGCCCAAACGATTCTTACGAATCCCCCCAAAAACCCCAACGGGAAGATGCCCAAATTTTGGGATGAAAAAGTTAAAATTAAGGGAAAGGGGACTACAAAATACCCCCGATCCCCCCCACCCCCCCACTTTTTTAATACGCGTCGAAAAAAAGGCCCCTTTTTGGGGGAAACCCAATTTTTCGCCAACCACTTTCCCCTTAAACAATACAAACAGGGCGAATACAGGGTTTCACACACTCCCCCTAAAACTTGTAAAAAAAAATTAAAACTTTTTTCAATTGCCCCCAAAATTTTAACTTTTCCCAATAAATGCGACTGACACTAAACAAGAAAAAAATTGCCGCGCATCCATACAAACACCCCCTTAATACCACCGCGACAAAAAAAAAACGACTTGTCCACAAGTCTAACTTTTCCAAAAAGGGGAAAAAATGACACGTAAAAAAACAACAATGCCCCGGCTCCTACAAACACCACCCCTTTAAAACCCGCACAAACATTTAGCGACGTTCACAATCTAAGCTTTTCAAAAAAAGGGAAACGTACGGACGACGTAAAC
>JASTWB010000709.1:0-10473 GCA_032158295.1 Pycnopodia helianthoides | reverse complement strand
CCATAAGTATGTTGCATTTCTTACCGTGTAATGTTGCCAGTTCAAGTTTAAAACCCTTCATTTTTAAAAAAAAAAAAAAAAAAAAAAAAAAAAAAAAAAAAGACTTTGGGATGAAATACCAAATTTAATAATGAAAAAAAAAAAAAATCACTGCACGCACATGTCCCTCAGGCATTCGTAACGAATTGGTACCTTTAAAACTTGGCATAGCGCCTGCCCGGCTGTTTTTTTTCCCGTTAGCCATTGTTCTTTTAGCCCCCTTTTTTTAAAAAAATTTGATGGAACCCCAAAAGGGGCAATGTTTTTTTTAATGAAAAATAGGTTTTTTTTTTTACTTTTGCGGAAGCATGATGCATAAAAGGGTTTTGTACCGGTATTTTGGGCCCTTTTAAAGCTCATTTTTTCAGAAATTTTGCTCAAGTTAACTTGTACAAATGAATAGTTATTTGTGTAGTATTTTTTAAAGAATTTTGTTATGGCTTTGCTGCCCCTGCAACCCCCACTTTTGTTTCTCGTATAAAAATTTTGTTTTGTCAAAAAAACTTATCTCACGGTATTTCCCCATTTCTTGAGAGCCAAACTAATTTATGGGGGGGGAAATGGCATCTAATGTGACCAAATTCAAAATTTGGCATTGAAGCATGCCCAAAATCAGGCTATGCCCCTTCAGGCTTCGTAACGAAATCGTGGCCCGTTAAATTGGCTTGCCCCTCCCGGCTTTTTTTCCCTCATTTTAGCCTTGTTCTATACACCCCCACTGCCTCTTTAAAAAAATGTATGGAACCGAACAAGGCCCAAAAGTGATTTTGAATTAAAATGCCCGGGGTTTTTTTTCCGATTTCGAAATCATAGTGCTAAAAAGGTTTGTACCATGTATCGTTGCCATTTTAAGTCATTGTTCCATTAAATGTAATCATTTTTCCTTGGAAAAGATGAAATGTTATATGATAGGAACCCTTACATTTGTAGCAACGAAGGGCCAAAGCACAAAGGTTGTTAGGCGATACACTTCGCGGTCACACCATTTGGTTTATTTTTCACCCTTTAGACATAACGAAAATTCCATCCCTTAAACCTGCGCCCCATATGTTTGTTGCGTTCTACCGTGTAATGTTGCCAGTTCAAGTTTACAACATTTCATGTTTAAAACGATATTGGCATGAAATACCAAATTTGTAATCAATGAAAAAAAAAAAAAACCCAATGCAGACATGTCCCTGGGGGCTTCGAAACAATTGGTGCGTTAATTGGCATACGCTCTCCCCCGGCTGTGTTTTCCCCGTTGACCCATTGTTCTTTTCACCCGTGTTTTAAAAAATTTGAGGGCCCCCAAACGGGCCCCAATTTTTTTTTTAAATGAAAAAAATTGTTTTTTTTTCTTTTTGGGAAAGTCTGATGATAAAAGGTTTGTAGTGATTTTGGGCAGTTAATTCTTATTTTAGAAGTGTAAGTTTACCTGGGAAAAATGAAATAGTTTTTTGTGTATGTATTATGTTACAGAACTGTTGTTATGGCTTTGTTGCCCTCCAACCCCATTTTGTTTTCTTTATAATTAATTTGTTTTGTCAACAAACTTATCTCACGGTATTTCACCATTTTCTTGAGAGCACAAACTAATTTATAAGGGGGAAATGAGCATCTAACTGTGACACCAAATTCCTAACTTTGGCATTGATAGCATGACACAACTCAAGGCCTGATGTCACTTCGAGGCCTTCGTAAACGAAATCGTGACCGTTATATTGGCTTTAGCACTCTCTCTCGGCTCTGTTTTCCTCATTTTTAGCCATTGTTCTATAAGCCACTGCCTAATAAAATGTATGGAACCAACAAGGACCAATTGATTTTGAATTGAAATGACAGGTTTTTTTTGTGTTTATACAGAAATCATAGTGCTTAATAAGGTTTGTATCATGTATCGCTCCCAGTTTAAGCCATTATTCCAGTAAATGTAATCAGTTTACCTTGGACAAGATAAAATTTGTAATATGTCTAGGCAACCTGTACATTTAGTAGGCAACAAGGGCCGAGCACAAAGGATGTTAGGCGATACACTTCGCGGTCACACCATCTTGTTGTACTATTTGTTCACCTCTGGACATAACGACATTCCACGCCTTAAACAGTGCGACCCATCATGTATGTTGCAGTTCTTCCCGTGTAATGTTGCCAGTTCAAGTTTAAAACACTTCATGTTTAAAAAACTATTGGCATTTTAATACAAAATTGTAATTTATTAAATAAAAAAAATCACATGCAGGCACATGTCCCTTAGGCTTTTCGTAACGAATGTTACCGTTAACTTGGCATAGCGCCTGGCCGGCTGTGTTTTCCCCGCTTTAGCCATTTTTCTTTTCAGCCCGTGCTTTTAAAAATTTGATGGAATCCACAGGGACCAATGTTGTTTTTTAATAAAAATAAAGTTTTTGGTTTTTTCACGATTTGCGGAAGTCATGATGCATAAAATGGTTTGTACCGTTTTGGGTTAGGGGTTCAAGCTCATTTTTTTTCAGTGAATGTGCTCAAGTTTACCTGGGAAAAATGAAATATTTATTTGTGAAGGTATTATGTTACAGAAACTGTTGTTATGGCTTTGGGGGCCCCTGCCCCCCCAAAATTTTTTGTCTGTAAAATTTAATTTTTTTTGTCAACAAATTTTATCTCCGGGTATTTCACCATTTTTTTGAGGCACAAATTAATTTAAAAGGGGGGAAATGGGGCTTTCCTAGATGTGACCCCCCAAATTCCTAGCTTTGGCATTGATAGCTTTGGACAAAAATAAGGCCTGATGTCACTTCGAGGCCTTCGAAACGAAATCGTGACCTTTTTAAAATTGGCATAGCACTCTCTTCGGTTTGTTTTTCTAAATTTTAGCCATTGTTCTATAAGCCCAAACTCCCCTACTTTAAAATGTAGGGAAACCCCAAAAGGCCCCAAATGTGATTTTAAAATTGGGAAATGACCGGGTTTTTTTTTTCCCAAATTTACAGAAATTTAGTGCTTAATAATTTGCCATGTTTTCGCTGCCATTTTTTAACCCCATTACTTCCAGTAAATGAAATCCAGTTTCCCTTGGCAAGATGAAATAGAAAATAGGGTCTAGGCAACCTTTTGCATTTTTTTTTTGAGCAAAAAAGGGGGCCAAAGAAAAAAGGGGGATGTTGGGGCGATCATTTTTGCGGTAAAACCCATTTTTTGTACTATTTTTCCCCCTCGGGAAACAAAAGGGAAACTTTTCAACCCTTAAAACCCCAGGGCGCCCCCATCATGCATGTTGCATTTTCTTACCGTGAAAAGTTGCCATTTCAAGTTTTCAAATTTTCATTTTTTAATACAGCTTTTGGATGAAATCCCAAAAATTTTTTAACTCAATCAATAAAAAAAATTCCATCCCGAAATTTCCCCTCGAAAACATTGTAAAAAAAATGGGGGACCTTTGTTTTTGGAAAAGCCCCAACCGCCCGGCGGGGTTTTCCCCCTCTTACCCAAATTGTTTTTTTCAGCCGCTGTTTTAAAAATTTGATGGAACCCCACGGGGAAATCAATGTGTTTTTTAAAAATGAAATGTAGTTGTTTTTTTTTTCGTTTTTGGGGGAAGCCCTTGATGAATAAAAAGGGGTTTTTTACCGGTTTTGTGGCAGTTCGCTAAATTATTTTCAGTAAATGTGCTCAAGTTTACCTTGGAAAAATAAAATTTAGCTATTAGGGTTGTTGTATTATGTTACAGAACTTTGTTATGGCTTTGCGGGCCCCTCCCAAACCCCCACTTTTGTTTTTCGTAAAATTAATTTGTTCTGTAAAAAAAAACTTATCTCCGGCTTTTTTCCCCTTTTTCTTGAGAGCAAAATTTTTAATTTTTGAGGGGGAAATGGAGCATCCTGGGACTGGGGACCCAAATTTCCTAATTTGGCTTTGATAGCTGGACACAACTCTAGGCCTGATGTCCCTTCGGGGCCCTTTTTAAACGAAATCGTGACCGTTAAAATTGGCATAGAAACCCTCGCTGGGCCTCTGTTTTCCTCATTTTAGCCATTGGTTTTATACGCCACTTTTCTACTTTAAAAATGTTTGGAACCCCACAAGGCCCAAAGGGGGGTTTTAAATTTAAAAATGCCCGGGGTTTTTTTGCGGATTTACAAAAATCATGGGCATAATAAGGTTTGTTCCATGTATCGTTGCCAGTTTAAAGCTCATTGTTTCCCTTTTTAAATGTAACCCAAGTTTACCTTGGAAAAGATGAAAAGTTATATGGATAGGAAACCCTGTACTTTTAGTAGAAACGAAGGGGACCCAAAAAGGGGTTGTTAGGGGGATACCTTCGGGGTCCCCCAAATTTGGTTATTTATTTTTTCACCCTTTAGACATAACGACATTCCATGCCTTAAACCCTCCCGACCTATCTTGTATGTTGATTTCCCTTTACCGTGTATTGTTCCCAGTTAAATTTTTTTTAAAACACTTCATTTTTAAAAAGGGGTTATTGGCTTGTAATCCCAAAAATTTTTAACTCAAGAAAAAAAAAAAAAATTCACATGCACGCACATTTCCCCTCGAGACATTCGTAATAAATGGTGACCGTTGATTTGGCAAAGCGCCAACGCCCGGCTGGGTTTCCCCCTCTTAGCCATTGTTCTTTTCAGCCCGCTGCTTTTAAAAATTTGATGGAATCCCACAGGGATCAATGTGATTTTAAAATGAAATGATAGTTGTGTTTTTTACGATTTGCGGAAGTCATGATGAATAAAATGGTTTGTACCGTGAATTGTTGGCAGTTCAAGCTCATTATTTTCAGTAAATGTGCTCAAGTTTACCTTGGACAAATGAAATAGCTATTATGTGTTCGTATTATGTTACAGAACTATTGTTATGGCTTTGCTGCCCCTGCCAACCCCACTTTTGTTCTTTCGTATAATTAATTTGTTCTGTCAACAAACTTATCTCACGGCTATTTCACCATTTTCTTGAGAGCACAAACTAATTTATGAGGGGGAAATGAGCATCCTAGACTGTGACCACCGAATTCCTAACTTTGGCATTGATAGCATGACACAACTCTAGGCCTGATGTCCCTTCGAGGCCTTCGTAACGAAATCGTGACCGTTAAATTGGCATAGCACCCTCGCTCGGCTCTGTTTTCCTCATTTTAGCCATTGGTTTATACAGCCCACTGTCTACATTAAATGTATGGAACCCCACAAGGACCAAAGTGATGTTGAATTGAAATGACCAGGTTTTTTTGCGATTTACAGAAATCATAGTGCATAATAAGGTTTGTACCATGTATCGTTGCCAGTTTAAGCTCATTGATTCCAGTAAATGTAATCCAGTTTACCTTGGACAAGATGAAATAGTTATATGACTAGGCAACCTGTACATTTAGTAGCAACGAAGGGCCGAGCACAAAGGTTGTTAGGCGATACACTTCGCGGTCACACCATCTTGTGTTACTATTTTTTCACCCTTTAGACATAACGACATTCCATGCCTTAAACCCTGCGACCTATCATGTATGTTGCAGTTCCTACCGTGTATTGTTGCCAGTTCAAGTTTATAACACTTCATGTTTAAAACAGACTATTGGCATGTAATACAAAATTGTAACTCAATGAATAAAAAAAAATCACATGCACGCACATGTCCCCTCGAGGCATTCGTAACGAAATCGTGACCGTTAATTGGCAAGCGCCCGCCCGGCTGTGTTTTCCCCGCTTGAGCCATTGTCTTTTCAGCACGCTGCTTTTAAAAATTTGATGGAATCCCACAGGGACAATGCTGTTTTTTTTAATGAAAAAATAGGTTGTTTTTTCACGATTTGCGGAAGTCATGATGCATAAAATGGTTTGTACCGTGATTGTTGCAAAAAAAAAAAAAAAAAAAAAAAAAAAAAAAAAAAAAAAAAAAAAAAAAAAAAAAAAAAAAAAAAAAAAAAAAAAAAAAAAAAAAAAAAAAAAAAAAAAAAAAAAAAAAAAAAAAAAAAAAAAAAAAAAAAAAAAAAAAAAAAAAAAAAAAAAAAAAAAAAAAAAAAAAAAAAAAAAAAAAAAAAAAAAAAAAAAAAAAAAAAAAAAAAAAAAAAAAAAAAAAAAAAAAAAAAAAAAAAAAAAAAAAAAAAAAAAAAAAAAAAAAAAAAAAAAAAAAAAAAAAAAAAAAAAAAAAAAAAAAAAAAAAAAAAAAAAAAAAAAAAAAAAAAAAAAAAAAAAAAAAAAAAAAAAAAAAAAAAAAAAAAAAAAAAAAAAAAAAAAAAAAAAAAAAAAAAAAAAAAAAAAAAAAAAAAAAAAAAAAAAAAAAAAAAAAAAAAAAAAAAAAAAAAAAAAAAAAAAAAAAAAAAAAAAAAAAAAAAAAAAAAAAAAAAAAAAAAAAAAAAAAAAAAAAAAAAAAAAAAAAAAAAAAAAAAAAAAAAAAAAAAAAAAAAAAAAAAAAAAAAAAAAAAATGACCAGGTTTTTTTGCGATTTACAGAAATCATAGTGCATAATAAGGTTTGTACCATGTATCGTTGCCAGTTTAAGCTCATTGATTCCAGTAAATGTAATCCAGTTTACCTTGGACAAGATGAAATAGTTATATGACTAGGCAACCTGTACATTTAGTAGCAACGAAGGGCCGAGCACAAAGGTTGTTAGGCGATACACTTCGCGCGGTCACACCATCTTGTGTTACTATTTTTTCACCCTTTAGACATAACGACATTCCATGCCTTAAACCCTGCGACCTATCATGTATGTTGCAGTTCCTACCGTGTATTGTTGCCAGTTCAAGTTTATAACACTTCATGTTTAAAACAGACTATTGGCATGTAATACCAAAATTGTAACTCAATGAATAAAAAAAAATCACATGCACGCACATGTCCCCTCGAGGCATTCGTAACGAAATCGTGACCGTTAACTTGGCATAGCGCCCTCGCCCGGCTGTGTTTTCCCCGCTTGAGCCATTGTTCTTTTCAGCACGCTGCTTTTAAAAATTTGATGGAATCCCACAGGGAACAATGCTTTTTTTTAATGAAAAAAATAGGTTGTTTTTTCACGATTTGCGGAAGTCATGATGCATAAAATGGTTTGTACCGTGTATTGTTAGCAGTTCAAGCTCATTATTTTCAGTGAATGTGCTCAAGTTTACCTGGGACAAATGAAATAGTTATTATGTGAATGTATTATGTTACAGAACTGTTGTTATGGCTTTGCTGCCCCTGCCAACCCAAATTTGTTGTCTCGTATAATTAATTTGTTTTGTCAACAAACTTATCTCACGGGTATTTCACCATTTTCTTGAGAGCACAAAGTAATTTATAAGGGGGAAATGAGCATCCTAGACTGTGACCACCAAATTCCTAGCTTTGGCATTGATAGCATGACACAACTCAAGGCTGATGTCACTTCGAGGCCTTCGTAACGAAATCGTGACCGTTAAATTGGCATAGCACTCTCTCTCGGCTCTGTTTTTCTCATTTTAGCCATTGTTCTATACAGCCCACTGCCTACATAAAATGTATGGAACCCAACAAGGACCAATGTGATTTTGAATTGAAATGACCAGGTTTTTTTTTTTCGATTTACAGAAATCATAGTGCTTAATAAGGTTTGTACCATGTATCGCTGCCAGTTTAAGCCCATTACTTCCAGTAAATGTAATCCAGTTTACCTTGGACAAGATGAAATAGTAATATGTCTAGGCAACCTGTGCATTTAGTAGCAACAAAGGGCCGAGCACAAAGGATGTTAGGCGATACACTTTGCGGTTCACACCATCTTGTTGTACTATTTGTTCACCCTCTGGACATAAGGACATTCCAAGCCTTAAACCATGCGACCCATCATGCATGTTGCAGTTCTTACCGTGTAATGTTGCAGTTCAAGTTTTCAACACTTCATGTTTAATACAGACTATTGGCATGTAATACCAAAATTTTAACTCAATCAATAAAAAAATCACATGCACGCACATTTCCCCTCGAGACATTTCGTAATAAATGGTGACCGTTGATTTGGCAAAGCGCCAACGCCCGGCTGGGTTTCCCCCTCTTAGCCATTGTTCTTTTCAGCCCGCTGCTTTTAAAAATTTGATGGAATCCCACAGGGATCAATGTGATTTTAAAATGAAATGATAGTTGTGTTTTTTACGATTTGCGGAAGTCATGATGAATAAAATGGTTTGTACCGTGAATTGTTGGCAGTTCAAGCTCATTATTTTCAGTAAATGTGCTCAAGTTTACCTTGGACAAATGAAATAGCTATTATGTGTTCGTATTATGTTACAGAAACTATTGTTATGGCTTTGCTGCCCCTGCCAACCCCACTTTTGTTCTTTCGTATAATTAATTTGTTCTGTCACAAACTTATCTCACGGCTATTTCACCATTTTCTTGAGAGCACAAACTAATTTATGAGGGGGAAATGAGCATCGTAGAGTGTGACCACTAAATTCCTAACTTTGGCATTGATAGCATGACACAACTCTAGGCCTGATGTCCCTTCGTGGCCTTCGTGACGAAATCGAAATCGTGGACCGTTATATTGGCATAGCACCTCTCTCGGCTCTGTTTTCCTCATTTTAGCCATTGTTCTATACAGCCCACTGCGTACATTAAAATGTATGGAAACCCAACAAGGACCAAAGTGATTTTGAATTGAAATGACCAGGTTTTTTTTCGATTTACAGAAATCATAGTGCATAATAAGGTTTGTACCATGTATCGTTGCCAGTTTAAGCTCATTGCTTCCAGTTAAATGTAATCCAGTTTACCTTGGACAAGATGAAATAGTTATATGACTAGGCAACCTGTACATTTAGTAGCAACGAAGGGCCGAGCACAAAGGTTGTTAGGCGATACATTTTCGCGGTCACCCCATCTTGTTTTTACTATTTTTTCACCCTTGGGACATAAGACATTCCATGCCTTAAACCATGCGACCCATATGTATGTTGCAGTTCTTACCGTGTAATGTTGCCAGTTCAAGTTTACAACACTTCATGTTTAAACAGACTATTGGCATGCAATACCAAAATTGTAACTCAATGAATAAAAAAAAATCACATGCAGCACATTCCCTCGAGCTCGTAAAAATGGTGACCGTTAACTTGGCATAGCGCTCTCGCCCGGCTGTGTTTTCCCCCGCTTGAGCCATTGTTCTTTTCAGCCCGCTGCTTTTAAAAATTTGATGGAATCCCACAGGGAAACAATGTTTTTTTAAATGAAAAATATGGTTGTTTTTTTTCACGATTTGCGGAAGTCATGATGCATAAAATGGTTTGTACCGTGTATTGTTAGGCAGTTCAAGCTCATTATTTTCAGTGAATGTGCTCAAGTTTACCTGGGACAAATGAAATAGTTATTATGTGTTGTATTATGTTACAGAACTGTTGTTATGGCTTTGCTGCCCCTGCCAACCCAAATTTTGTTGTTCGTATAATTAATTTGTTTTGTCAACAAACTTATCTCACGGCTATTTCACCATTTTCTTGAGAGCACAAACTAATTTATGAGGGGGAAATGAGCATCCTAGACTGTGCCCACCAAATTCCTAACTTTGGCATTGATAGCATGACACAACTCTAGGCCTGATGTCCCTTCGAGGCCTTCGTAACGAAATCGTGACCGTTAATTGGCCAAAGCACCCTCGCTCGGCTCTGTTTTCCTCATTTTAGCCATGGTTTATACAGCCCACTGTCTACATAAATGTATGGAACCCACAAGGACCAAGTGATGTTGAATTGAAATGACCAGGTTTTTTTTTCGATTTCAGAAATCATAGTGATAAAAAAGGTTTGTACCATGTATCGTTGCCAGTTTAAAGCTCATTGATTCCAGTAAATGTAACCCAGTTTACCTTGGACAAGATGAAATAGTTATATGACTAGGAAACCCTGTACATTTAGTAGCAACGAAAGGGCCGAGCACAAAGGATGTTGGGCGATACACTTCGCGGTCACACCATCTTGTGTTACTATTTTTCACCTTGGACATAACGGCATTCCATGCTTAAACCATGCGACCATCATGTATGTTGCAGTTCTTCCCGTGTAATGTTGCCAGTTCAAGTTTCAACATTCATGTTTAAAACAGACTTTTGGGAATGTAATACCAAAATTGTAACTCAATGAATAAAAAAAAATTCACATGCACGCACATGTCCCCTCGAGGCATTCGTAACGAAATCGTGACCGTTAACTTGGCATAGCGCCCCTCGCCCGGCTGTGTTTTCCCCGCTTGAGCCATTGTTCTTTTCAGCCACGCGCTTTTAAAAATTTGATGGAATCCCACAGGGACCAATGTTTTTTTTTAATGAAAAAATGGGTTTTTTTTTTACGATTTGCGGAAGTCATGTGCATAAAATGGTTTGTACCGTGTATTTTTGGCGTTTCAAGCTCATTATTTTCAGTAATGTGCTCAAGTTACCTTGACAAATGAAATAGCTATTATGTGTATGTATTATGTTACAAAAACTGTTGTTATGGCTTTGCTGCCCCTGCCAACCCAA
>JASTWB010000708.1:0-10485 GCA_032158295.1 Pycnopodia helianthoides | reverse complement strand
AGTTAAAAAAACAGAGTTGGAGAATTTAGCAATTGAAAAAATTTAAATTTTGGGATTTTATATCTTTTTTCCTCAAGTAATACTTCGTGATGAATTAATTTTTTTTTGGTTGCGTTCCAATCAAAATGAGGGCCCTTTGCTCCGCGGGTTTTTATGATGTTGCTTGCCACTCGTCAGAATTTAGTGTGGAGGGCTGAATTTAATTTCTGATCAGCCCTTTGGTTGTGTCATTTGTTTGCTGGAGGTGATTTTACCCCGAAAACCCGCTCATTTAATGAAAAAGAATGTTTTTTCCCATCCTTAGAGCACCCAACTCCCTGTTTCTGCGAAAATAAATCCATCTTCCATTTAGAAAACAAATTTGAAAATCTCCCCAATTATTTTGGTTTTTCCCCCCATGTTCTTCATAACCCCCAATTTTTGGGAATTTTCCTTGCTGAAGATGAAAATGTTGGCAGTTGACTAGAGTGGTCTTTGCATATAAGATCTTCTCTTGAAATCGTAACTTTCTAACTTAACTGTTGAAGTTGTTAAACCCTTCAATATTTGAATTTGTTGATATTTCCCCTTATTGAATAAAGTTTTTATCAGGGGGTTTTTGTTTGAAATTTTTTTGCCCCTGAGAAATACGGTTTTCTTTGAGTTATTGACCTTCACTTATATTTTGGGAGCTTTCAGATCATAAATATGCGCCGCAGGCTGAGGGAACCCACTTTTTTAAAGTGTTTTTTTGTGTTGTTATGAAAACAACCCATCGTTCTTGGGGTTTTGCATATGGACCTAGGCCACAAACGCCCTAATTATTGAAAAAGGAAAGGGATGATTGCATAGTCAATTTATGGGTCAGGTAAATCCAGATTGGATTTCGAGCACAGAGGCAAATTATAATTTCAAAATCTGTTGGAGTTAAGTAACCAATGTAGAAAAACTTGAATTGGCAGTAGTGGTCATGACTTGGTCATCCCCCCTGTCCCAATTCCCCACTTGTCACTTGTGTGCAAAAACCCATTCATTTTCCCACAGTCAAAAAAAAAAAAATACACTTCAAAATCTGTGTTGCATTTCTTCCAAAAACATAATTATTTGAAAACTTTTTATATGTGTTCTTTAAAATTGTCTTTGTCCATGGGGCCCCAAGCTTTTTTTTCAAATGTTTGTGCTGTTGTGTCCCCTTACTCCAGGCCAGAAAAGGTCATTTTAAAATTATTAAAGTTAATAAGGTACTCTGGTAGAAGAGACAGTTTGGGTGACCTAAATAAAAAGGGTTCAGTTTTGGGGGAAGTTTCTTTTTCCCCCATATCGTTTTGACGGTGTCAGCTTGAAAACCCCTAGGGAATTTGCCCCTTGTTCCGGGATTGAATTTGGTTGGGAAATCCAAAAGAAAAAGGGGGCTTGCATTTCCCTACAATATGCAGTAACCTGTAAGACCAAATTTTGTTACAAGCCCAGAATAAAAGAGGAAATCCATTATCTACACAGTTTAACATGTAAAACTGTTTTTATCTGAACAACACTGACGAAAAAGTGATTTCTTTTCTTTTATGAGGTGGGTATTCAAAAACAGAGTTGGAAGATATTACGTTTGGGTCAAATTTAAAATTTGGGATTTTAATTTTTCTTCCTCAAGTAATTTGTGATGTACTTTACATGTATTTTTGGTTGCTTTCCCAAATCAAAATGATGGCCTTTGTCCTGCGGGGTTTTTAAGTTGCTTGCCATCGTCAAAATTTTTAGTGGTGAGGGTGAATTTTAATTTTCTGATCAGACATTTTGGGTTGTGTCTACTGTTTGCTGGGGGGTTTTACCCCGAAAACCAGTCATTTAACTCCCAAAGAACTTTTTTTTTGCCACCTTAGAGCAGCCAACTCTCCTGTTTTGCGAAAATAAATCCTTTCCAGTTCAGATAAACAAAAAATTAATTTTTGGAAAATTTCTCCCAAATTTTTTAAAAATTTTAAAGAGGTTTTCCCCCTTTTTGGGTTTTCTTCATTTAAAGGCCAGCTTTGTTGTAAAAGGAATTTTCCGTTTTGGGATGCCCCCAAAAGTTTTTTGAAAAACTTTTTTTTTGGCCCCCCCCCTTTTTTGGGAAAAAACCCCCCAGATTTTTGGTTTTTTTTTTTTTCCCCTTTTTTCCCCCCTTTTAAAAAAAAAGCTCTTTTTCCTTCTTTTTTTGGGAAAAACCCCCGTTACACTTTCTAACTTAACTGTTGAAGCTTGTTAAACCCCCTTCAATTTTTTGAAGTTGTTGATTTTTCCTTATTGAATAATTTTATATCAGGGGGGATTTTGTTTGAATTTTTTTTGGACCTGAGAAATACAGGCCTTTGAGTTTTTTTGCCTTCATTATATTTTGGAGTTTTCAGATCATAAATTGCCCGAGGCTGATGGAACCAATTTAAGTGTTTTTTTGGTTTTTTATGATAACAACCCCAGTTGTTTGTGGGTTTGTTCACTGGACCGCTAGGCCACAACACGCCAAAATTATTTAGAACGGACAAGGGATGATTGCATATCAGATTATGGGTCAGGCTCAATCCAGATTGGATTTCGAGCAGCAGAGGCAAACTTATAATTTCAAAATCTGTTGGAGTTAAGTAACCAAGTGTAGAAAAAACTTGAAATTGGTCAGTAGTGGTCACTGATCTCTGGTCAGTCCCTCCTGCTACCAATTACCCACTTGTCACTTGTGTGCACAAACCATTCTACCTTGACTTGCCACAGTCCTAAAAAAAAAAATACACTTACAAAATCTGTGTTTGCAGTTTCTTCCCAGAACATAATTATTTGCAAACTTTTTATTATGTGTTCTTCTGAATTGTCTTTGTCCAGTAGGCACAGCTTTTTCTTCAAATGTTTGTGCTGTATGTGTCGCCTCTACATCCCATGGCTCATGAAAAGGTACAGTTGAGTATTATTAAACGTGTAATACAGGTAGCTCTGGTAGAAGAGACAGTTTGTGACCTAAATCAAAAGTTCAGTTTTCGGGAAGTTTCTTCTTCCATATCGTTTCTGACGGTAGTCAGCTTGAAAAGCCCTATGGAATTTGCCCCTTGTTCCAGGACTTGAACTTGGTTGGGAAATCCACAGGAATAGCAGGGCTTGCATGTTGCCTACAATATGCAGTAACCACTAGTAAGACCAGAATTTCTGTTACAAGACCAGAATCAAAGAGAGAAATCCATTATCTACACAGTTTAACATGTAAACTGTTTTTATCTGAACAAGCACTGACGCAAAAGTGATTTCATTTCTTTTATGGGTGGGTAGTTCAAAAACAGAGTTGGAAGATATTTAGCAGATTGAGTCAAAGTTAACATTGGATTTTATATCTTTCTTCCTCAAGTAACTACTTCGTGATGTACATTACATGTATTTTTCTGGTCTGCGTTCCAAATCAAAATGATGGCCTTTGCTCCTGCAGGGTTATGATGTTGCTTGCCACTCGTCAGAATTTAGTGTGTGAGGGCTGAATTTAATTTCTGATCAGACACTTTGGTCTGTGTCTAGCTGTTTGCTGGAGGTGATTTTACCCCGCAAACCAGCTCATTTACACTGCCAAAGAACTGTTTTTTTGCCATCCTTAGAGCAGCCAACTCTCCCTGTTTCTGCGAAAATAAATCCATCTTTCCATGTTCAGATAAACAAATTGAAAAATCTCCCCAATTAATTTAGGTTTTCCCCCATTTCTTCATAACGCCCAATTTATTGTAGAAAAAATCCTTGACTGCAAGATGAAAATGTTGGCAGCTTGACCTTAGAGTGGTCTTTTGCATATAAGATCTTCTCTTGAAATCGTACACTTTCTAACTTAACTGTTGAAGCTTGTTAAACCCTATCAATATTTGAAGTTGTTGATATTTTCCTTATTGAATCAAGTTTTATATCAGTGGGATTTTGTTTGAATTTTTTGTTGGACCTAGAAAGTACAGGCTCTTTGAGTTATTGACCTTCACTTATAGTTTGGAGACTTTCAGATCATAACATATGCGCCGCAGGCTGATGGAACCACATTTAAAGTGTCTTTTTGTGTTGTTATGATAACAAGCCCAGTCTGTTCTGTGAGGTTTGCATCACTGGACCGCTAGGCCACAACACGCCACTAATTATTGTAGAACAGGACAAGGGATGATTGCATAGTCAGATTATGGGTCAGGCTCAATCCAGATTGGATTTCGAGCAGCAGAGGCAAACTTATAATTTCAAAATCTGTTGGAGTTAAGTAACCAAGTGTAGAAAAAACTTGAATTGGTCAGTAGTGGTCACTGATCTCTGGTCAGTCCCTCCTGCTACCAATTACCCACTTGTCACTTGTGTGCACAAACCATTCTACCTTGACTTGCCACAGTCCTAAAAAAAAAATACACTTACAAAATCTGTGTTGCAGTTTCTTCCCAGAACATAATTATTTGCAAACTTTTTATATGTGTTCTTCTGAATTGTCTTTGTCCAGTAGGCACAGCTTTTTCCTTCAAATGTTGTGCTGTATGTGTCGCCTCTACATCCCATGGCTCATGAAAAGGTACAGTTGAGTATTATTAAACGTGTAATACAGGTAGCTCTGGTAGAAGAGACAGTTTGTGACCTAAATCAAAAGTTCAGTTTTCGGGAAGTTTCTTCTTCCCATATCGTTTCTGACGGTAGTCAGCTTGAAAAGCCCTATGGAATTTGCCCCTTGTTCCAGGACTTGAACTTGGTTGGGAAATCCACAGAATGCAGGGCTTGCATGTTGCCTACAATATGCAGTAACCACTAGTAAGACCAGAATTTCTGTTACAAGACCAGAATCAAAGAGAGAAATCCATTATCTACACAGTTTAACATGTAAACTGTTTTTATCTGAACAAGCACTGACGCAAAAGTGATTTCATTTCTTTTATGGGGTGGGTAGTTCAAAAACAGAGTTGGAAGATATTTAGCAGATTGAGTCAAAGTTAACATTGGATTTTATATCTTTCTTCCTCAAGTAACTACTTCGTGATGTACATTACATGTATTTTTCGGGTCTGCGTTCCAAATCAAAATGATGGCCTTTGCTCCTGCAGGGTTATGATGTTGCTTGCCACTCGTCAGAATTTAGTGTGTGAGGGCTGAATTTAATTTCTGATCAGACACTTTGGTCTGTGTCTAGCTGTTTGCTGGAGGTGATTTTACCCCGCAAACCAGCTCATTTACACTGCCAAAGAACTGTTTTTTTGCCATCCTTAGAGCAGCCAACTCTCCCTGTTTCTGCGAAAATAAATCCATCTTTCCATGTTCAGATAAACAAATTTGAAAATCTCCCCAATTAATTTAGGTTTTCCCCCATGTTCTTCATAACGCCCAATTTATTGTAGAAAAAATCCTTGACTGCAAGATGAAAATGTTGGCAGCTTGACCTTAGAGTGGTCTTTTGCATATAAGATCTTCTCTTGAAATTCGTACACTTTCTAACTTAACTGTTGAAGCTTGTTAAACCCTATCAATATTTGAAGTTGTTGATATTTCCTTATTGAATCAAGTTTTATATCAGTGGGATTTTGTTTGAATTTTTTGTTGGACCTGAGAAAGTACAGGCTCTTTGAGTTATTGACCTTCACTTATAGTTTGGAGACTTTCAGATCATAACATATGCGCCGCAGGCTGATGGAACCACATTTAAAGTGTCTTTTTGTGTTGTTATGATAACAAGCCCAGTCTGTTCTGTGAGGTTTGCATCACTGGACCGCTAGGCCACAACACGCCACTAATTATTGTAGAACAGGACAAGGGATGATTGCATAGTCAGATTATGGGTCAGGCTCAATCCAGATTGGATTTCGAGCAGCAGAGGCAAACTTATAATTTCAAAATCTGTTGGAGTTAAGTAACCAAGTGTAGAAAAAACTTGAATTGGTCAGTAGTGGTCACTGATCTCTGGTCAGTCCCTCCTGCTACCAATTACCCACTTGTCACTTGTGTGCACAAACCATTCTACCTTGACTTGCCACAGTCCTAAAAAAAAAAATACACTTACAAAATCTGTGTCTGCAGTTTCTTCCCAGAACATAATTATTTGCAAACTTTTTATATGTGTTCTTCTGAATTGTCTTTGTCCAGTAGGCACAGCTTTTTCTTCAAATGTTTGTGCTGTATGTGTCGCCTCTACATCCCATGGCTCATGAAAAGGTACAGTTGAGTATTATTAAACGTGTAATACAGGTAGCTCTGGTAGAAGAGACAGTTTGTGACCTAAATCAAAAGTTCAGTTTTCGGGAAGTTTCTTCTTCCTATATCGTTTCTGACGGTAGTCAGCTTGAAAAGCCCTATGGAATTTGCCCCTTGTTCCGGGGCTTGAACTTGGTTGGGAAATCCACAGGAATGCAGGGCTTGCATGTTGCCTACAATATGCAGTAACCACTAGTAAGACCAGAATTTCTGTTACAAGACCAGAATCAAAGAGAGAAATCCATTATCTACACAGTTTAACATGTAAACTGTTTTTATCTGAACAAGCACTGACGCAAAAGTGATTTCATTTCTTTTATGGGTGGGTAGTTCAAAAACAGAGTTGGAAGATATTTAGCAGATTGAGTCAAAGTTAACATTGGATTTTATATCTTTCTTCCTCAAGTAACTACTTCGTGATGTACATTACATGTATTTTTCGGGTCTGCGTTCCAAATCAAAATGATGGCCTTTGCTCCTGCAGGGTTATGATGTTGCTTGCCACTCGTCAGAATTTAGTGTGTGAGGGCTGAATTTAATTTCTGATCAGACACTTTGGTCTGTGTCTAGCTGTTTGCTGAGGTGATTTTACCCCGCAAACCAGCTCATTTACACTGCCAAAGAACTGTTTTTTTGCCATCCTTAGAGCAGCCAACTCTCCCTGTTTCTGCGAAAATAAATCCATCTTTCCATGTTCAGATAAACAAATTTGAAAATCTCCCCAATTAATTTAGGTTTTCCCCCATGTTCTTCATAACGCCCAATTTATTGTAGAAAAAATCCTTGACTGCAAGATGAAAATGTTGGCAGCTTGACCTTAGAGTGGTCTTTTGCATATAAGATCTTCTCTTGAAATCGTACACTTTCTAACTTAACTGTTGAAGCTTGTTAAACCCTATCAATATTTGAAGTTGTTGATATTTTCCTTATTGAATCAAGTTTTATATCAGTGGGATTTTGTTTGAATTTTTTTTGGGACCTGAGAAAGTACAGGCTCTTTGAGATATTGACCTTCACTTATAGTTTGGAGACTTTCAGATCATAACATATGCGCCGCAGGCTGATGGAACCACATTTAAAGTGTCTTTTTGTGTTGTTATGATAACAAGCCCAGTCTGTTCTGTGAGGTTTGCATCACTGGACCGCTAGGCCACAACACGCCACTAATTATTGTAGAACAGGAACAAGGGATGATTGCATAGTCAGATTATGGGTCAGGCTCAATCCAGATTGGATTTCGAGCAGCAGAGGCAAACTTATAATTTCAAAATCTGTTGGAGTTAAGTAACCAAGTGTAGAAAAAACTTGAATTGGTCAGTAGTGGTCACTGATCTCTGGTCAGTCCCTCCTGCTACCAATTACCCACTTGTCACTTGTGTGCACAAACCATTCTACCTTATTGCCACAGTCCTAAAAAAAAAATACACTTACAAAATCTGTGTCTGCAGTTTCTTCCCAGAACATAATTATTTGCAAACTTTTTATATGTGTTCTTCTGAATTGTCTTTGTCCAGTAGGCACAGCTTTTTCTTCAAATGTTTGTGCTGTATGTGTCGCCTCTACATCCCATGGCTCATGAAAAGGTACAGTTGAGTATTATTAAACGTGTAATACAGGTAGCTCTGGTAGAAGAGACAGTTTGTGACCTAAATCAAAAGTTCAGTTTTCGGGAAGTTTCTTCTTCCCATATCGTTTCTGACGGTAGTCAGCTTGAAAAGCCCTATGGAATTTGCCCCTTGTTCCGGGGCTTGAACTTGGTTGGGAAATCCACAGGAATGCAGGGCTTGCATGTTGCCTACAATATGCAGTAACCACTAGTAAGACCAGAATTTCTGTTACAAGACCAGAATCAAAGAGAGAAATCCATTATCTACACAGTTTAACATGTAAACTGTTTTTATCTGAACAAGCACTGACGCAAAAGTGATTTCATTTCTTTTATGGGGTGGGTAGTTCAAAAACAGAGTTGGAAGATATTTAGCAGATTGAGTCAAAGTTAACATTGGATTTTATATCTTTCTTCCTCAAGTAACTACTTCGTGATGTACATTACATGTATTTTTTCGGGTCTGCGTTCCAAATCAAAATGATGGCCTTTGCTCCTGCAGGGTTATGATGTTGCTTGCCACTCGTCAGAATTTAGTGTGTGAGGGCTGAATTTAATTTCTGATCAGACACTTTGGTCTGTGTCTAGCTGTTTGCTGGAGGTGATTTTACCCCGCAAACCAGCTCATTTACACTGCCAAAGAACTGTTTTTTTGCCATCCTTAGAGCAGCCAACTCTCCCTGTTTCTGCGAAAATAAATCCATCTTTCCATGTTCAGATAAACAAATTTGAAAATCTCCCCAATTAATTTAGGTTTTCCCCCATGTTCTTCATAACGCCCAATTTATTGTAGAAAAAATCCTTGACTGCAAGATGAAAATGTTGGCAGCTTGACCTTAGAGTGGTCTTTTGCATATAAGATCTTCTCTTGAAATCGTACACTTTCTAACTTAACTGTTGAAGCTTGTTAAACCCTATCAATATTTGAAGTTGTTGATATTTTCCTTATTGAATCAAGTTTTATATCAGTGGGATTTTGTTTGAATTTTTTGTTGGACCTGAGAAAGTACAGGCTCTTTGAGATATTGACCTTCACTTATAGTTTGGAGACTTTCAGATCATAACATATGCGCCGCAGGCTGATGGAACCACATTTAAAGTGTCTTTTTGTGTTGTTATGATAACAAGCCCAGTCTGTTCTGTGAGGTTTGCATCACTGGACCGCTAGGCCACAACACGCCACTAATTATTGTAGAACAGGACAAGGGATGATTGCATAGTCAGATTATGGGTCAGGCTCAATCCAGATTGGATTTCGAGCAGCAGAGGCAAACTTATAATTTCAAAATCTGTTGGAGTTAAGTAACCAAGTGTAGAAAAAACTTGAATTGGTCAGTAGTGGTCACTGATCTCTGGTCAGTCCCTCCTCTGCTACCAATTACCCACTTGTCACTTGTGTGCACAAACCATTCTACCTTTTGCCACAGTCCTAAAAAAAAAAATACACTTACAAAATCTGTGTCTGCAGTTTCTTCCCAGAACATAATTATTTGCAAACTTTTTATATGTGTTCTTCTGAATTGTCTTTGTCCAGTAGGCACAGCTTTTTCTTCAAATGTTTGTGCTGTATGTGTCGCCTCTACATCCCATGGCTCATGAAAAGGTACAGTTGAGTATTATTAAACGTGTAATACAGGTAGCTCTGGTAGAAGAGACAGTTTGTGACCTAAATCAAAAGTTCAGTTTTCGGGAAGTTTTCTTCTTCCCATATCGTTTCTGACGGTAGTCAGCTTGAAAAGCCCTATGGAATTTGCCCCTTGTTCCGGCTTGAACTTGGTTGGGAAATCCACAGGAATGCAGGGCTTGCATGTTGCCTACAATATGCAGTAACCACTAGTAAGACCAGAATTTCTGTTACAAGACCAGAATCAAAGAGAGAAATCCATTTATCTACACAGTTTAACATGTAAAAATGTTTTTATCTGAACAAGCACTGACGCAAAAGTGATTTCATTTCTTTTATGAGGTGGGTAGTTCAAAAACAGAGTTGGAAGATATTTAGCAGATTGAGTCAAAGTTAACATTGGATTTTATATCTTTCTTCCTCAAGTAACTACTTCGTGATGTACATTGAAAATCTCCCCAATTAATTTAGGTTTTCCCCCATGTTCTTCATAACGCCCCAATTTTTGTAAAAAAATCCCTTGACTGCAAGATGAAAATGTTGGCAGCTTGCCCTTTAGAGTGGTTTTTTTGCATATAAGATCTTCTCTTGAAATCGTACACTTTCTAACTTAACGGTTGAAGCTTGTTAAACCCTTAAATATTTGAAGTTGTTGATATTTCCTTATTGAATCAATTTTTATATCAGGGATTTTGTTTGAATTTTTTTTGGGACCTGAGAAAGTACAGGCTCTTTATTTTGACCTTCACTTATATTTGGAGACTTTCAGATCATAACATATGCGCCGCAGGCTGATGGAACCACATTTAAAGTGTCTTTTTGTTTTTGTTATATAACAAGCCCAGTCTTTTCTGTGAGGTTGCATCACTGGACCCGCTACCCAACACGCCACTAATTTTGTAAACAGACAAGGATGATTGCATAGCAGATTAGGGGTCAGGCTCAATCCAGATTGGGATTTGAGCGCAGGGGAAAATTTTAAAATTTCAAAATCTGTTGGAGTTAAGAAACCCAAAGTGTAGAAAAAACTTGAATTGGTCAGATGGTCATGATCCTGGCAGTCCCTCCTGCT
>JASTWB010000707.1:0-10509 GCA_032158295.1 Pycnopodia helianthoides | reverse complement strand
ATAGATATGTATATATGCCTCTGAAGAAGGTCCGGTTTGGATCGAAAGCTAAGGCCATCTACCCTACTCATTTTATATATAAATAAATAAATAAATAAATGAATAAAACAAATAAATAAATGAAATAAATTAAGAAACACCCAATGAAACAGTATAACTATTTTGAATTATAACGTTTTGGGGGTCATGCTATTAATAGATTGCGTAAATATAAGAATCGTTCACAACACGTGGGTTCTGTGCCTCAACTTTTGAGGAGACTTGATAAATTAAGGCCTTAAAGTTGGCCATATTTGACCGGGGAAGTGGAGAAGTGCTTCACGAAAACTGGCAGCAAGTCGGTTTTGGGAAAAGACAAATTTTTGTTGTTCGCGTGGTTTTTGGGGGTTTCTTTTTTTGCAATTGTTTCTTTAATAAAATGTTTTTGCAGTATTTCATGTAACTTTTATTGCGTAGTTGCATCAACAAATACAAAAAAAAAAAAAATTCTAAACGGCTGACCTGCCAACAAGTGAAAAGAATTCTAAAGTTCAGTCGTCTGTAAACATCTTTGATTGGTTTTCAACCAGCCAAACCTCCCTCATTTTGGGATGACGTTCTCAAAACAGGATTCCTCGAAACGAAAACCAGAAAGCAGACGCTCAAGAAATCTTCAGAATCAAGAAAAAGAAAATCAAGTGATGGTGAAGAAAAACATGGCAGCAAGCAACAAAGGGAAGATCAATCAAGCAACAGTGAAAACTCAATGGATCGGGGTCAAAATAGAGAATCGGAAATGGAGGACAACAATTCAAATCAAGACCAAACGGATGAGGATAAAGAAGGAGGTTTTGTACCCTATATACGTCATGGGGTACAAAGATACAGAAAGAGAAGAGAGTCTTGGAAACGAGCTGATAAGTCAGAGAACATGGATTTATCCCAACAAGAGACTCAAAACAGAAAGGGTAGAGGACGAGCTCAGAATCCCGAAACCTATAAGGGAAATGATCATTCAAGCCATACCAGCCAACAAAGCCATGCTAATACGCCGAGAGCAAGGGGAAGAGGAAGACCAAATGTAAAGTAGTTCAAGTTCCCTAAACTATCTTTCATGAACTGGATTAATTTTATATACCTCATGAGTTTGTTGTCAATTGCATCTTTAAATGTAAATGGGTTAAGAAACGATCTTAAAAGAAATGTCATTTTTAACTATTTACATCGTAGAAAATTTAGTCTTGTTTTTCTGCAGGAGACACACAGCGATTTAAACGATGTACCAGAATGGAGTAAGCAATGGCAAGGTAGAATGTATTTCAGTCACGGGAACAGACAGAGCAGAGGGGTAGCTATCCTTACTTCCAACCAGGTTAATCTTAAAGGAACACGTTGCCTTCGGGTTGGGCGCTGTTGGGCGCTTTTGGGCTATAACAAGCGTTTGATGTATAATGAGCACGGTAGGAAAGATGTTTAAAAAGTAGAATATAATGATCCACACAAACGTGCCTTAGAAATGCTTCGCTTATGATAACTTTCGCGAAACAAAACGCTCCGCCATTTATGGGAGTCAAGATTTTGACTCCCATAAATGGCGGACAAATTCTATTGGTCTTATTTCCAGTCGCAGCTGTTGAACTACGACTGAGCAATTATTTTATTTAAAATGTTACGATTACCATCTCTTTATTGTATTCCAATAAATATCCAGTTAATAAATGAATGAAAAAAGAAAGAAAAAACATACGTTAAATAATTAAGTAGCAAGTCCCCACGTCTCGGTCCGTCCGGGCGTCCAGGGACGTACCAGCAGCAGCAAAGCCCGCGGCCATACCACCACCGATCCATTTTGACAGTGCGGTGTGGACGTGTTTACTATACCCACATGTCGTCGAGTAGAGACTGGTATGTTACCTGGTGTTCATGTGATAGGTTTACCAGGCCACATCAGGCTACGGCGCCAGCCTACTGCTCTTCATCGCGCATTATTGCCCATTACACCGACGATCGTATTGACGGCTTGAAAAACGTATACATTTCGCGGGACATGTCTCGGGGGTCAGAGGTCAATGTTTTTTTTTTTTAATTACCATTCACTAATTATAACACATTAAAGGTGTTTTGTTGCAAGAACAACTCTTAATAAGTACAAGGAACACCTCCAAACAGTAAAATTTCATGAGATTTGAAGGCAACGTGTTCCTTTAACATCGCCAACATTATCACAGATGATGAGGGAAGGTGGATCAGAGCTCAAATGGTATGGAATGATAATACATTCTACATTACCTCTGTTTATGCTCCAAATCAGATCAGGAGCGTACTCATTTCTTTGATAATTTCATTGATCAAATTACTGCTTTAGAAAACTGTATCATTGGTGGAGATTTTAATTGCAACCTTGATAATAAACAACTCAAGGACGCTAGCAAAATAGTATTAACCAACGTTCTTCAAGAAAAAGATCTCATAGATTCCTGGCGTACTATTCATCCAGACAAACATGGCTATACTCATTTCCATAAAGGTTGTAACAAAGCTAATAGAATTGATTACTTGTTTGTTTCATCAAATGTTATCAACAGTGTAAATGATGTCTCTATATCTCCTTGCGGCTTTTCTGATCACCAAGTTATTGGTCTTCAGATTGAAGACATCGACACCCCACACGGTCAAGGCAGATGGTTCTGCAACAACTCTCTCCTTGAAGATTCTGAATGTATGTTTCATATCACAAATCTTTGCAATTTTTTGAGATCTCAAATAGAGAATTATAACTCCCTTTCTGAGTGGTGGGAAATGTGTAAGTTCCGTTTTAAAGAAACTATTCAAGAGTTTAGCAAAGAAAAAGCGCGCGTTCAAAAGCAAAGCCGCAAGAAATTACAGCAACATTATGAAGATTTAATTAGGAACAATGATAAAAATAATGTCGATGATATCAAAGAGCTTGAAACCCAACTTAAACAATTTGGAATCAAAGAATGGAAGAGAGCTCAGGTCAGAACTCATACAGTTCAAAAAGAAGAGGGAGAGAAAGCATCCAAATACTTCCTCAATCTGGAAAAACAACAGATCAAAAGCAGTAAAATTGATAAACTCCTTAATCGCGAGGGAATTTTGGTTGATAAACCTGTCCAAATGCTTGATGTTGTTAATGATTTTTATAACAATTTGTTCAGTTCTGACAATATATATCCAAAACCCATTTAGATGAAATAGTGTCGAACATTGAAACTAAGAGTATTCCTGAAAAAATCCTGGAAGATTTAGAAAGAAATATTACTGAAGAAGAGATCAAGAACGCTCTTTTCCAAATGAATAAGAACAAAAGTCCAGGTAAAGATGGCCTTACGGTTGAGTTCTACCAAACGTTTTGGCCTATCCTTGGTAAAGACATTCTTGAGGTTTACAGCGACTGTTTCAAAAAAGGGTTTATGGGTAATTCTATGAATTCCGCCCTTATCAGACTTATTTATAAGAACTCGGGAAGCCGGTATGAACTCAAAAACTGGCGTCCTATAAGTCTCTTAAATGTTGACTATAAAATATTGTCTAAATGTATTACAAATCGCCTTAAATCATTCATGCCATTTATTATTGGAGAAGAGCAGTCATGTGGTGTACCCAACCGTAACATTCATAGCAATCTCATGGTTATTAGAGATACAATACACTATGTCAATTTAGAAAATTTAGAGGCGGCGGTGATCAGCATAGACCAAGAAAAGGCTTTTGATAAAATTAATTGGGATTACATGTTCAGTGTGATGAGAAAAATGAATTTGCCTCCAATTTTTATCAAATGGATCAAATTACTCTATAACCAACCTAACAGTAGTGTTATAATGAACAATTTTATTGGCTCACCAATACAGATTACTAGAGGAATTCGACAAGGCTGCCCACTATCTCCATTACTGTATGCAATATGTGCCGAGGGTTTAGCGAGTCTGGTTAGGAACGATACTTCTGTGCGCGGCATTGCAACACCGAAAGGCGAGACAAGTGTCAAATTAGTTTAACATGCTGATGACACTAACATTTTTGTTGGCCGAGAAAGTGAGTTTGAAAAAATACAAGAAATTCTCGACACGTATTGTAAAGGTAGTGGATCTAAACTGAATATAAATAAGACCAAAGGCCTTTGGCTAGGCAAGTGGAAACAGAGGTGCGACAAACCCTGTAATTTTAACTGGCACAACGATAAAGTGAAAATTTTGGGGATCATTTGTGGTAACAATGTTACCCCAGAGGACAATTGGGGACCAAGAACAAACAAAATTCAGTGTGTCCTTGACAAATGGTCCAAACGTCATCTCACTTATATGGGGAAAACCGTTATAGTCAACACCTTTGTTGGAGCTAGTATCAATTACTTAGGTAGGGTCTTAGCCTGTCCAGCTGAATGGGTCAAGAAAATTAATAATATCATTTGGAAATTTTTCTGGGATGGCAAAAATGATAAAATCAAGAGAGATACTATTACTGGCCCTAAAACAAAGGGTGGTACCGGTCTTATTGACATTCAGTGCAGGCTGAATAGCCTGAAGGTTAATTGGTTAACTCGTTACCTTAATTCTGATAAATTATGGAAGATCTTCTTTGATTATTGGATCAGTAAAGCCAGTGCTGAAAACGACTTAGGATGGTACATTTTTGCCAATACTAATATCAAAACTCAAACTACGCCTTTTTATAAAGAAGTTCTTATAGCTTTGGAGAAGGCTGGAGGCAGGCTAGAATGCATGTTTTCTTCTGTTTTAGAGACAAAAGAAGTTCCTATTTTTAGCAACACCGTTGCTACTTGTGATGACACTGTACTGGACAGCCACGTCCTGAAATCATTTGGTATGACCAAGATTAAAGATGTTACCAGACAAACTAAACTGATAACGTTCAAAACAGTGGCTAGAAAATGCTCTATCAGAAGAATAAATGCTGGTAGAATTGTGGGCAGATTAAAAGATCATATTGATTTTAGCCTGATTCAGGAAACAAGACAAGGTCCTATGAATCACATTTGTAATTGGCTTATTTTTTCAGACCAAAGTGCCGAAGGTGAAGTCATAATAAAAAAGGCAAGCACAAAAACTATTTACTGGAGAATGATTTCAAAAAAATTTATCACTCCTAAGACCCAAAATGTGTGGCAACAACTTTTCCACTATGCAAGAGAATTAGACTGGCCTTTGATCTGGAAAACGGTTTTAGCAACTACCTGCTCGATCCAGAAGACAGAAATTTTTGGTTTAAATTAACACATAGGATTCTGCCTACCAGAGATGTTTTGCACAAGATTGGAATGGCTATTGACATGAAATGTCCACTGTATGAAACCGAACAAGAATCACATCAACATCTATTCATTTACTGCATTCATACATTAAATGCTTGGGTCTTCGTTGAATACCTGATTAGAATTTACTCCGGCAACAGATATTTTCATCTAAGCGACCCAAATAGAATTCTAGGCTATGATCTGAAACCGGTCCAAGGTGTTTTAATTGTTAAGATGCTTCGTCTGATTTGGAACATAAGGTGCAAAAAGGTTTTTCAAAGCTACAAATGCCCCTCTGATATTGATATTGTTTTGCAGTTCAAACGTACCCTTAAACATTTTCTCGTATTGGAAAAGGAAAGAATGAGCAGTGAAAAATTTGTATCTGTCTATGCTAGAAACAACGCTATGTGCACTATTAATGAAGAAAACCAAATTGAATTCAATTACTGAATACTCACACTCTCTGTTCATGATCTACTTGTATAAGTTTATTTTTTTAGCTAATTATTGGTAAATAGCCTTTGTTTAAATCATGCTAGTGTTTGTGCCACCTAATTGTATATACTGATTGATTGTCCCATTAACTGTAGCTTTTTGTGGTGAATTTGATGAAGTTAGAATAAATGGAGTCGTATAACTCCACATCAAAAGAAAAAAAAAAAAAAAAAAAAAAAAAAAAAAAAAAAAAATTAAGAAACACCCAATGAAACAGTATAACTATTTTGAATTATAACGTTTTGAGGGTCATGCTATTATTAGATTGCGTAAATATAAGAATCATTCACAACCCGTGGGTTCTGTGCTTCAACTTTTGAGGAGACTTGATAAATTAAGGCCTTAAAGTTGGCCCTATTTGACCGGGGAAGTGGAGAAGTGCTTCACGAAAACTGGCAGCAAGTCGGTTTTGGGAAAAGACAAATTTTTGTTGTTCGCGTGTTTTGATCAATTAAGGCCTTAATTGAAGCAGAAAATTTTGCTTAAGCAAAAAAATCATTGCTTAGAAAAATCAGACTACCGAAAAAGAATATACACTCAATTTTTAAGCTAAGTAAACAACAGCTAAATACCAGTCACAAGCAATGTATAAGGCATGAAATTTTGGCCAGTAACATGTAAAAAATAAGCAAGCTATTTTCGTGCTTAAGCAAATTGTTTACTTAAGCAGCTCCATGAAATTGGGCCCAGGTCACATTCTCTAGTAATGTTTTGTCCCTTTTTCTTCAAAATATGTTCTCAAATATGTTTTGAGTGTTATGGTTGGATTCCTTAGACATTGAAGATCAAGCCCGTGTTCTTAGAATTTCTTTAATTATTTTCGAAAGTGGTAAAAATTGGGCATATCTGGTACTATAGTCTGTCAACATTGTTCGAAATTGCACTTATGGTCGAATCTCGTGCACAACACCTCGTAACCCTCCGGTGAACAGCCCGTCTGTAGAGAGGGTTACGATCATCGCAACTAATTCTGATACATGTTTTGGGTTTCTTTTTTTGCAATTGTTTCTTTGATAAAATGTTTTTGCAGTATTTCATGTAACTTTTATTGCGTAGTTGCATCAACAAATACCAAATTAAAAAACAAAATTAAAATTAAATAAATAAAATCGCTACCTTATACTAAAAAAAGATAAAAAAGTTACGCAATGCTGGTAGTGTCAGGCGTTCACGCGCCCGAGGGGTTAGATAGCGCGCTCTGCGCCCCCCTACGGACAACGATATAGTTCCCTTATTTGTGGCGGTTGACCCAGCAGCATATCCTCCCCTGTCCCCCCTGCCTAGCCACTAGGGCCCTGACACCTTAGGGGAGGAAGCAAGGCAGATCCCAATCACACTGTTGCCACAGACAGCAAAAGGCCTTGAACCTATATTAGTGCAGACGGCATTCGAACCTGGATCGCGTGGTCCAAGTGTTGAGACAGTCCCAGCACCTTATCCCACTGCGCTAGTACGGTGTTGGTACTTTAACCCCGTGAGTTTACAATGTAGAGTAATACGAGTGCACCCAACCAGACTGGGAGAAAACAACAGACGGCAATTTTATCTATACTTAATGGGGACTCAAAAAATAACTAAATGAAAAGGGAAGAGGAATATATAAGCAAATCAATAAATTATTAAATAAACAATTCAATAAATGAAGCAAACCAAAAACAAGTTGAGACCCCCCCCCCAAAAAATATATATATATATATATAGATATGTATATATGCCTCTGAAGAAGGTCCGGTTTGGATCGAAAGCTAAGGCCATCTACCGTACTCATTTTATAAATAAATAAATAAATAAATAAATGAATAAATAAAATAAATAAATAAAATAAATTAAGAAACACCCAATGAAACAGTATAACTATTTTGAATTATAACGTTTTGGGGGTCATGCTACTAATAGATTGCGTAAATACAAGAATCGTTCACAACACGTGGGTTCTGTGCTTCAACTTTTAAGGAGACTTGATAAATTAAGGCCTTAAAGTTGGCCCTATTTGACCGGGGAAGTAGAGAAGTGCTTCACGAAAACTGGCAGCAAGTCGGTTTTGGGAAAAGACAAATTTTTGTTGTTCGCGTGTTTTTTTTGTCTTCTGGGGTAGTTAGGAAAAATTCCAAACGGCTGACCTGCCAACAAATGAAAAGAATTCTAAAGTTCAGTCGTCTGTAAACATGTTTGATTGGTTTTCAAGAGGTTGAGAGACTTGTGAGTATTTTTGAATATTTATCATAAGACTTGGTTCCTATGGGAGTTTATTTAGTTTAGTCTTACTAGTTTGTTTCCTTCCAAGTGAAAACACCTCAACGCCGGTGAATAGTCCGGGCATCAATCTTGAAAAATATCCCTACACCTCTTGGCGAATAGGACTATTTATTTGTTAGTGCATATGTCATCCAAAATACCTCAAGTTGAAAGTTAACAACCCCCAGGGCCCAATTTCATGGAGCTGCTTAAGCAGAAAATTTTGCTTAAGCAAAACAATCATTGCTTAGAAAAATCAGACTACCGGCCAAGACTATACACTCAATTGTTATGCTAAGTAAACAACAGTCAAATACCAGTCACAAGCAATGTATAAGGCATGAAATTTTGGCCAGTAACATGTGTAAAATAAGCAAGCTATTTTCGTGCTTAAGCAAATTGTTTACTTAAGCAGCTCCATGAAATTGGGCCCAGGTCACATTCTCTAGTAATGTTTTGTCCCTTTTTCTTCAAAATATGTTCTCAATTATGTTTTGAGTGTTTTATGGTTGGATTCCTTAGACATTGAAGATCAAGCCCGTGTTCTTAGAATTTCTTTCATGATTTTCGAAAGTGGTAACAGTTGGGCATATCTGGTACTATAGTCTGTCAACATTGGTCGAAATTGCACTTATGGTCGAATCTCGTGCACAACACCTCGTAACCCTCCGGTGAACAGCCCGTCTGTAGAGAGGGTTACGATCATCGCAACTAATTCTGAAACATGTTTTGGGTTTCTTTTTTTTGCAATTGTTTCTTTAAACAAAACAAGCAAAGATACCATAATTTATTACCGAACCTTTTCAAAAGCAGTGTAGATAATACAATTTCACTAATCACAATACAACAACAGCATTTACCATAACACCAGTATCAATATCACTATTTAAGGGACGTACAACATTTTGAATAAGAATAATGTAATTTTGTATTTACTGCACAAAATGAGCTTCAATGTTTATCTTGAGAGAAATTTTCAACAGATGGACTTAGTTTGTAATACTATTTACATTTTAAGAAAAGTACAAAGTAGTCGGTGTTTCCACAACTGTGAGATAAAAGATTTCCTCAGGAAACATCTCCAAACTGAACTACTTTAGATCTGTTTGGAGCTCTGTACTTAACATATGTTTAATTGGACATCCCCTCATATGAATGTGCGCTCCATAAAAAAAAATACTTGCACTTTCGTAACTTTATTAAAGATGTAGTCACTCCCGACGCCCTTCAACGTTATTATTTTTTTTTTTACTTTTTAATTCCAACCTTTTATGAGTGTTTGTTGAAGCTTGGAGGGAAGGTTTTGTTACCTCAAATATTGATTTCAGTGTTTATAAACAAGTTTCCGAAAATTTGGTGAGAGTTTTTTTGGATGGGTGTGAATACTGACTCAGGGTATGAACGTTGTACATCCCTTCATAAGAATTTACACTAAAACGAAACCAGCTATCCTATAAATATTTATGTGTACCGAGCACAGATTCAACTAATAATTACTCCAATAATATTAATATTTTAAATATCAAGAGAAGGTGTTCAATCAGAGATCTTCTAATACTAAGTACAGCATTGTAAATGTTTTCATCATTATCGCTTACTCTGATTGCTTGTAACAAAAGTAAGTTTAAACCAAGTTGTTAAAAACTTGAACCAAGTTTAAGTGGTTACACTGAACTGCATTGTACTTTCCAAAGTGGAAATTTGCAGAGTAAGTGCTTTGCATTATCATAATCAAAGCTAACCGGTAAAACCACATAAATATGTGCGTTACCATTACAGGTACAAATACAGTAAGTTGCGATTATCTGGATTATTCATTTTTATGTATAAAACCCTCATGTGAAGTTACCTTAACAAACGCTAGCAAATCTTATCAATAACAGACTAGGATCAATTATTTTTAACAATCAAACACAATTACAGCATACACCATTAAACCAGTATCACTATCACATTTTAAGTCTAGTTTCATATTTAAAGGAACATTACAGGATTGGTAAGAAAAAAACTTGTAAAATATACTTTTTTATCACAGATTTACATAAAACTTACACGGTCTAATAATGATGATAGTAGAAAACATCCCTTGAAATATTTCTGTCTGATGACAAATGAATAAACTGATTTTCCGATTGGAGTTTATCGCTCCGTGAGCGTTTTATTCATTTGTTGAATCTATGTGATTTCATGCAAATGTGTAATCGGGTTTTCACTATTTTCTCGTGACCCAGATGGCCGATCGATCTCAAACTTCTACAGGTTTGTCAGTTTATGTATATGGTGGATTACATAAAGTGCTTACACTGCCAGCAACTGTTTTGTTAGCAAAAAACCAATTCTGTAATGTTCCTTTAAGGGATGTACAACATTATTAATATGGAGGCTATAATTGTTATTTATTAGTTTACGTAAGAAAAAGTATGAAGTAAACATGTTTCCCAAAACATGTGACAGAAATAGTATTTTCGTATTCTTTCTGGTATTTTGTGGTTAAGTTAAATACAAAGAATCGAGTTTTA
>JASTWB010000706.1:0-10538 GCA_032158295.1 Pycnopodia helianthoides | reverse complement strand
ACAACAAACCCTAAAAAAAAAAATTTTTTTAAAAAAATTTAAAAAAAAACCCCCCCCATTTTCCCCCCCCCCCCCAAAAAATTTTTTAAAAAATAAATTTAAATTTAAAAACAACTCCCAAACCCCTTTTTCCCTAAAACCCCCTTAAAAAAAAAACCTTTAAAAATTTTACAAAAAAAAAAAAAATTTTTTAAAAAATTTTAAAAATTTCCCTAAAAAAAAAATTCATTCCCCAAAAAAACCCCCCCTTTAAAAACCCCCCCAAATAAAAAAAAACAATTTAAAAAACCAAAATTTTTTAAAAAATTCAAAAACCCCCCCCTTTTAAAAAAAAAAATTCCCCCAAAAAACCCCCAAAAACTAAAATTTTTTTAAAAAAAATTTTAAAAAACCCCATTCCCAACCAAAAAAATAAAAAAAAAAACCCCCAAAAAAAATAAAATAACCCCAAAAAAAACCCCCACAAACCCCTCTAATAAAATTTAAAAAAATTTTTAAAATTAAAAAACCCTTTCCACCCCCAAAAAAAAAAAAACCAAAATTTAAAAAAAAATTAATTCCCCCAAAAATTTTTTTCATTCCCCTCCAAAAAAAAAAAAAAATTAAAAAAAAATTTAAACTTAAACCCCCCCAAAAAAACCCCCCTTTTAAACCCCCAAAAAAACCCCCCAAAAATATTTTTTTAAAAAAAAAAAATTTTTAAAAAATAATTTTTCAACCCCCAAAAACCCCCCAAAAAAAATTTTTTTTAAACCCTAAACCCAAAAACAAAAACAAAAATCTTTTAAAAAAATTTTAAAAAAATTCCCCCACATTCAAAATAACCCCCCTTTTTTTTTAAATTTAAAAAATAAAAATTTTTTTTTAAAAAAAATTTTTAAAAAAATTTTAAAATTTTTAAAAATTCCCCCAAAAAAAATTTTCCCCCCCCCCCCTTTCAAAAATCAAAAAACAAAAAAAAAAAAAAAAAACCCCAAACAATTTTTCAAAAAAAACCCCCCTTCAAAAAACCCTTTTTTTTTTAAAAAAAATTTTTAAAAAAAACCCAAAAAATTTTAAACCAACCAAAAAATCCAAAAATTTTCAAAAAAAAATTTTTTCCCCTTTTTAACAAAAAAAACCCCCAAATTTTAAAAACCCTTTTTTTTCCCCCCCCAAAATTTTAAATTTTTAAAAAATTTTAAAAATAAAAAAAAAAAAATAAAACCTAAAAAAAACATTACACACCCCAAAATTTTAAAATTTAAAATAAAAATTTTTTAAAACCATTCTTTTTAAAAACCCAAAAAAAAAAAAAAATAAAAATTTAAACCAAAACCTTTTAAAATTCACCCAAAACAAAAATTTAAAAATAACCAAAAAAAAATTTTTAAAACTTAACCCCCAAAAAAAAAAAAAACCCCCCCTTAAAAAAAACCCCAAAAACCTTTTAAACCTTTTTTTCCCCCCCCCAAACCCCCAAAAAAAAACAAAAACCCCTTAAATAAATTTACAAAAATAAAATTCCCCTTTTTTTTAAAAAAACCCTTTTTTAAAATTAAATCAAAAAAACCTTAAAAAATTTTAAAAACCCTTTCATAAAAATAAAAAAAAAACATAAAAAAATTCAAAAAAAACTTTTTCTTTTTCCCAAATAAAATTTTCCCCCCCCCTTTTAAAAAAAAACCCCCTTTTTAAAACCAAAATTAAAAATTTTTTTTTCAAATCACAAAAAAATAATTAAACAACCAAACAAAAAAAAACCCCAAATTTACCCCCAAAAAAAAAAAACCCCCAAAATTTTTTAAAACAAAACCAATTTTTAAATCTTTAAAAAAAACCCCCCACCAAAAAAAAAATCCCCCCCTTTTTAAAATTTTTTTAAAAAATCAATAAAAAAATTTAAATTTTTAAAAAAACCCTCCCCCCAAAAAATTTTAAAATAACTTTCAAAAAAAAAACCCCCCCTTACCCCCCAATAAATTTTAAAAAATTTCCCCAAAAATTTAAAACAAAAAAAATTTTAAAAAACCCCCAACCATCTTTTAAAACCCCAAAAATTTTTTCCCAATTCCCCCTTTCCCCTTTTAAACCCCCCCCCCCAAAAAAACCTTTTCCAATAAACCCCCCACCCCCCCCCCCAAAACAAACCATAAAACAAAAAAAACCCAACCCCCCAAAATTCAAAAATTTAAAAAAAAATTATTTTTCTAAAATTTTTTTTAAAAATTTCCAAGGAAATAAAAAATTTTCCCCTTTTTGGTAAACCCCCAAAATTTTTTAAAACATTTAAAAAAATTATTTTCCCCAAAAATTTTTTTAAAACCCCTTTTTTAAAAAAAAAAATTTTTAAAACTTTTCCCAAATAAAAAAAATTTTTTTAACCCTTTAAAAAAAACCCCTTTACCAAAAAAAAAAAAAATTTTAAATTTTTTGGGAAAAGGGTTTAAAATAATTTAAAAAAGTTTTTAAAAAAAGGCAAAAAAAAAAACTTTGGGGGGGGAAAAAATTTTAAATCCCTTTTGGGAAAAAATTTTTTTTTAGGGGGGTTTTTTGGGAAGAAAAGAAAAAAAAAACCCCTTAAAAAAAAAATTTTTAAAAATTTAAATAAATAAAATTTGAAAAATCTTTGAAAAAATTAAGAAAAAAAATTTTTTACGGGGAAAAAAAAAAAGGGGAAATTTCTTTTAGGAAAAAAAATTTGGGAAAGTTCTTTTTAAATGATTTTCCCAAATTTTAAAATGGGGGGAAAAGAAAATCAAAAAAATTTTTTGGGGGTTTTTTTAAAAAAAAACTTTTTAAAATTAGGCCAAAATTTAAAGGAAAAAAAAATTTTTAAAAATGTAAAACCAAAAATTTTTATTTATTTAAAAGGTTTGGACAAAGGCAAAAAAAAAAAGGTACTTACAGCCCCAAAAAAAAAGGGTTATAGGAATTTTTAAAGTATTCCCATGAAAAAATTGAAAATATTTCGTTCCTGTATACAAAATCTCCTTGCCCAACTTGAAATTTAAGGATATAGTACCATTGACCAAATAAATTTGAAACTTGGAAACCATTTACTGCAAAGGGCATTATTTATAAAGTCAAATTTGATAAAATCATTATTCCAGTGTTAATTCCAATTTTCAAATATACCCCACCAAAAAAAAACATTGATAGAGGCCACGTATTTCAATCCTAAACAAACATCACATTTTTAACTTTTAACTAAAAAACATATTGTATATTTGTTCCCGTTGTTTGAAACCTACATTTCAGCCTTAAAATTTTGAAAAAATCACAAAACCTTCCCACAGAGATTTGCCCCACACAGGCTGGAATTCATTTTGAGGGGGCGGGCACTTCCTTTTAAAAAATGGATTTTTTAAATAATTTTTGTTAAGGGGGTCTGCCCCCCCAAAATTTTAAGGGAATTGGAGAGGGCCCCTGTTTTTTTAAACTTTAAAACATTAAAAATTTTTTTGACCAAAAGCTTGTTTAAAAAACTCAAAACTTCACACCCCAATTGAAATATTAATTTAAATTAATAAAAGGAACCAGGGGGGAAAACATCTTGGATAACATTTTCATTAAAAAAAAAATTTATTGTTTTTTTTTTTTAAGTGAGCTTGCCACCAAAAAATTTCCCCCGTTAGAGTCTATTAAAAAGATGCCCCCATTTGAAAAATTCCTTTTTAAAATTTTGAAAAACATTGTTTTCATTTCTTTTTGGGCCATCTTTCAGCGAAAATTAAAAGAATTTTTACTATTGAAAAAATTTAGTGGGGAGGCCAATTTACTTTAAGGGAAAAATTCTTTAAAAAACTGAAAATTTTAAAATTTTTTTTTTAAAGATCTTTCACCGAAATTTAAAAAATTTTAACCCCACTGTTTTTTCCAAAAAAGCGATCACCCTTTAGAAAATTTCCTGAAAAAGTTTTTGTTTAAAAAAATTTTTGTAATTAGTTGTAACAAAAAATTTTTTAAAAGGAAGAAAAGTTATATTTTGATAAAATGATCCCCTCCATGGGCAAAAAAAAATTATTTATTTTTTTTTTTTTTTTTGTGTGGTACAGCTGAGACTTGCCACCCAAAAAGGACTACCGTCAACAAGTAGATGTCTGAGATTGCAAATGATCCCCTTCAGAAAAAAGGTAAATTTGTTTAAAAAAAAGAATTCAAAAAAATATTATTGCATATAATCATTTTTTTTTGTTGGGAAAGACATATATTCTCACTCTGAAATTTAAAGGGATTCCCCATAGTATTTTGCCGCATGAGATTTGTCCAACCAGGTTGGGAATTTATCTTTGAAGTGAGGGCTTTTTCTTTTTGCAAAGGGCTTTTACATTTGAAAAATGAAGTCGATGTTAAAATTTTTTATTTTAATGAGTCTGTCCCAAAAATTAATGGAATGTGTGAGAGGCCACTGTTTTTTTTAAGGTGCACATTAAGAAAACACCCTATAGCGATTTGCTGACAAAAGCATTGTTTAACAAAAAAACTATAATTTGCATCATTCCAGCTTGAAAAACAATGTAAGTTACAAAAAAAGGGTATGGGGGAAGAAAATTCATCTTTTATAGAGTATCACCTCATCCAAAAAGTGGACTTTATTTTTTTATTTTTGTGTGTGTGTGTACAGCTGAATTGCATCTCCAAAAAGTTACCCCTCAAAAAAAGTAATTCTGAGATCTGCAAAATATGCCCCCTCCGTAAAAGGTAAATTTCCCTTTTTTAAAATTAAAACATAAGAATTTTTTGTATATATTCGTGTTCGCGTTGTTTTGGAAAGCTATACATTTCAGCCTTGAAAAATTTTAAGTTTAAATTTTCCCAGTACCTGCCACAGAGATCTGTCCAACCCGGCCGGAATTTTTCTTCATTGAGGGGCAAGGGCATTCCCATTACAAAAAAATGCACTTTTTTTTATATTTTTTGTGTACGCTGAGAGATTCCTGTCAAAAAGTAGATTTTGAGATTGCAAATGATGCCCTCTCCAGTAAAAGGAAAATTCCTTTAAACTTTAAAAACATGAAAATTTTATTGTGTATTCATGTTCCGTTTTTTGGGAAAGCTCATACATTCACAGCCTCAAAAATTTGAAGTATTCCACATACCTTGCCAAATGAGATTTGTCTAACACAGGCCTGGAATTCCATCTTTGAGAGGTCAAGGGCATTTTCTTTTGGGTAAAAATTAAATCAAGTGTTAATAAACTTTTTTATTAAAAGGTAGCTCTGTCACCAAATTTAAGGGGAAGTGTAAAAGAGTCCCTTACTTTTAAATTTTTTAAATGAAGTTGAAAAATTCATCTTTGAAATTTCTTTAAAAAAAAGAATTTTTTTTTCTACAAACCTCTAAAGGGATCTCTTCCAAAGTTGAAATCTCAAAATGTGGAAAAGTTAATAATTAAAAATACGTTTAAAGCGCCATCTATCTAGGTAGCCTATTCCAAGGGTTTTGTAAATTTTTTAAACATAAAAACATGACAAAAATATTTTTTATTCATGTTCCCGTTGTTTTGAAAAGCCAAAAATTTTCAGCCTCGAAAAATTTTAAAAAATCACAAAATTGAATGAGATTTGTCAACAAGGCCTGAAATTTCATTTTAAGGGCAAGGGCCTTCATTTTAAAAAAAATCAAGGGTTTAAAAACCTTTTTTTTAAAATAGCTGTCACCAAAATTTAATGGACATGTGTGAGAGGCCACTGTATTTTTCAGATGCACATGTCAGATAACATCTATAGAAATTTTTGACAAAAGTTGTTAACTAAAACTCTTAAGTTGCATCACTTCCAGTTAAAATATAAGTGTAACTAAATGGACACTATGGAGGGAAAATTATCTTTGTGTAAATTTTAAACTCCTACAAAAAAGAAATTTATTGTTTTTGTTTTTTGGTACAGCTGAGATTTGCCATCTCAAAGAGATTACCGTCAACAATGATGCCCTGGAATTGCGAAATGAGCCCTCCCCAGTAAAAGGTATAAAAATCCTTTTAAACCCATTAAACAATGAAAATACATTGTTAATTTAGTTTGCGTGTTTTGGAAAGCACATAATTTCAGCCTTTGAAATTTAAAAGAATTTAATTACCTTGCACAATAGATTTGTCCAAACGAAGGCTTTAGAATTTCATTTCTTTGATTTTGGGCAAGTGCACTTTCCATTTGAAATAATTGAGATCCAGAAAATTAAAATTTTCTTTTAAAAAAAATTTTTAAAGGTGAGCTCTGTCACCGAAATTTAATAACATTTGTGAGAGCCACTGTTAATTTCCAAAAATAAACATGTTTTCAGATAAACATCTTTAGAAATAAAACCTGACCAAAAAGCATTGTTTAACTAAAACTTAAAATGAGGCACACTTCCAGCTTGAAATAACAAGTGGAAGATATATAAATGGAGAAGTTATAAAAATGAAGAAAAGTTATCATGTTGATATAATGTATCACTTCCATTTCAAAAAAATGTCATTTATTATTTATTTTTTTTTTGTGTACAGCTGAGACTTGCCATTCCAAAGAGTTCCCCGTCAAAAGTAGATGTTGAGATCTGCAAAATAAATGCTCCAGTAAAGGTAATTCCTTTTAAACATTAAAACATTGAAATTTATTTGTATATATTTGTAGCGTTGTTTGGAAAAAGCATCATTTCGCCTTGAAATTTGAAGTATTCCACAGTACCTTTCCCACATGAGTTGTCCAACACGGCCCGGGAATTAACATTGGGGGGGAGGGCATTCCATCAAAAAAATTTTGCCTTTATTTTTATTTTTTGTGTACAGCTGAGGCTCCCCTGTCAACAAGTAGAGTTTGAGATTGCGAATGATGCCCTCCCCGTAAAAGGTAAATTCCTTTTAAAATTTTAAAACAGAAAATTTTATTGTGTATTCATTTTAGTTTTTGGAAAGCTATACTTTCACAGCCTCAGAAATTTGAAGTATTCCAATCCCCTTGCCAATTGAGATTTGTTAACCCAAAGGGGGAAAATTAATCTTTGAGGGTAAAGGGCATTTCATTTGTAAAAAATTTAAAATCAAGTTTTAATAAACTTTTTTTTTTAAAAGGTGAGCTCTGTCCCCAAAAATTTAAGGGACATTGTGAGAGGTCACTTTTTTTTTCCCAAGATCCCAAATGTCTGATAAAATCCATGCAATTTGCGAAAAAAAGATTGTTAACAAAAAAACTCTAAATTTGGGCATCTCTTCCCGTTTGAAATCAAGGGGAAAGTTACATAATTGAAAGAATAGTGGAGGGAAGCCCCATCTATTAGGTAGCCTATTCCAAGGTGAAATTTTTTTAAACTTTAAAACATGACAAAAATTTGTAATTATTTTCCCCGTTGTTTTAAAAGACATACATCCTCAGCCTCTAAAATTTGAAAAAATCACAAAACCTTGCCACATGAGATTTGTCCAACACAGGCCTAGAATTTCATCTTTGAGAGGGCAAGGGCACTTCCATTTGAAAAAAAAAGGAGTCAAGTGTTAATCAACCTTTTTGTTTAAGTGAGCTCTGTCACCAAATTTAATGGACATGTGTGAGGGCCCCCTGTATTTTTCCCAAGATGCACATGTCAGATAAATTTCCCATAGAAATTTTTCCTGACAAAAGCATTGTTTTTAAATAAAACTCTATAACGTTGCATCACTTCCAGATTGAAATAATAAGTGTAAGGTTTCATAAATGGACACTAGTGGAGGGAAAAAATTATTTGTGATAACATGTCACCTCCATCACAAAAAAAGAAAACTTTATTGTTTTTGTTTGTTTTCGTACAGCTGAGATTGCCATCTCCAAGAGATCTACCCGTCAAAAAATAGATGTCTGAGATCTGCGAAATGATGCCCTCTCCCGTAAAAGGTAAATCCTTTTTAAACATTAAAACATGAAAATATCATTGTGTATTCTAGTTTGCGTTGTTTGGAAAGCACATACATTCTCAGCCTCTGAAATTAAAAAAATTTACATTACCTTGCCAATGAGATTATCCAACGCAGGCCTAGAATTCATCTTTGAGAGGGCAAGTGCACTTCCATTTGAAATACATGAGAACCAGTATTAAATCTTTTTTTTTTTTTAAAAGGGGAGCTCTGTCAAACCCAAATTTAATGGACATGTGTGAGAGGCCCCCTGTATTTTTCCAAGATGCACATGTCAGATAACATCCTTTAGAATTTGCCCGACAAAAGCATTGTTTAAACTAAAACTTTATAATGTGGCATCATTTCCAGCTTGAAATAACAAGTGGAAGTTACATAATGAAAGAATAGTGGATGGAAAAGTTATCATCTTGTTTAATGTATCACTTTAATTACATTTTCATTTAAAATACAGTTCGATAACAAAATTTTAAAAAAAACAAAAACATGAAGTATAATCACATCGGAACCCCCTCTCCCCTCCCCAAAAAGGACCCACAGACTTTTATGTTTTTACAAAAGAACAACTTAATTCAGAAATTGTTATAGTTTCTAAGGATACCTTTATAACATAGCTTTATGTACAGGTAGTTTGTTTATTTCAATCCAAAGCTGTGCAGTAGATGGCTATAAATTTGTGCAACCTTTTTTTTGTTTTAGCTTGAATTTAAACACTTATTTGCCTTATGTTCAGAAGCAGTTAATGATTTACCCATACCCTGACTGTTTCAGTTTTACTCTTCCCTTCCCCAAGCTGCTATGCCACCTTTGATTTAAATTCCCCGACATAAACAAGATTAAAACACATATAAATCAACTTATTTGAGTAAAGAGTCAAGGTGACTGCTTGCTTTTCATGGATTAAAAATACATGTTTTGGCTTTTACCCCGCAGTAATAAAAATGCCTGTCAGCTTTTACATTCTCAAGACAAGATTTGGGTACTCGCACCAATCTGGATTGATAGAAGAAGAGATGGGAAAAAATTAAATAAAAATTATACCTGTCAAAAGTAATCTTTTGGTTAAGCAGTATTTGGAACGAAATACGTGTGCTTTACACCAACTAATTTTGTCAGAGTAAAAAAAAGACAAGATTTGCTGGTTCTGTCACCTACTGAATTTCACCCTCGACTCTCTTGAGAGAAAAAGGGGAATCAATAATGACCTTTGCATGCAAGACAATGAAGGCCCCTAGCACACACATTCCGATGACACGATCAATGGCCCCACCTCTAGTCAAACCAAGTGACTCTTTAAAAACCAATTTCAATCTTAAGTGTTAACTTGACCACTAGTAATTAAACCCCTTTTTCTTAGCAAAATTAATAAAAATGCTAAACATGGAAGTTTCAAAAAACATTGTTTTACTTTAATTGTGCTTGTATTTAAAATGTATGGGGGGGATAGGAGCACATAACAAAAGTTTTTTTAAATTTGTTTATGCCACTAACACATGCATTAAACATCCCTCATCGTTTTTAGTTGTGTTCTTGGCCACCTAAAAACAGTTTCAAGCTCCTGAAAATCTTCATCCATGGTGCCACACACCCCATGTGGGTTAAAGCTACTTCCAGAGCAGAGACTTAGCACATCCAGAAGAAAAAAAAACTCTCACCCGGTCCATGCCTCTTTCTAAAACAGTGAAAACAAGTTCAATTTTAAAAAGAACTTGTATACGGCAAACACAGAATTTTCCCTTTCTTGAGTCTAAGTGATAAAAATTCAGTTGAAATTTTTTTATGTTCTAAATCCAGCATTGTATCAACAACACTTCTCGGCAGAACCTTTTGGGGAGAACATTGATTGTGCTCTGAATATACACAGTGCACAACTTCCCATTTATTTTTGTATTCCATATTCTTTTCAATTAATGAATTAGGCCCCCACTATTTGTTTTTTTTAACCCCAAATTGTGTACAGTTTACAGTCTTTAAACATATAGACAACAGAACCAACATAATGTTAGTGTAGTTATATCCAAGTACCACACTCACTCGGATTCCTATCGATTGGCGAGCAAGATAATTTCAAAACAACAAGTTAAAAAAAGGGTGCATGCTGGATGTACAAAACGATCCTAACTCAGGCAATGCAAGACAGCCATCACAAGGTAGCCAATTGTAGTACATGTATTACTTTAGAAATAGTTACTGTACATGTTGTACATTATGACAACCAGCCCCTGGACTAGACAATGGTGACATGTGTACTGGTTGTTGGAAGCAAAGTGCCTTGGCCTACTGTACATGGTGGGACCGGGGTTTGCTTTGCGGGCCCCATCCCATCGGTGACAAAATGTAACTCGTGAAAGGCACCAAAAACACCACAACTCTGTTTTATGAAAAATAAACCTATGGAAATTGTACTTTGGAGCTTTAAAATTACCTTCATCTATAGGCAGCCCCACTAGTCTTCAATGAATCTTTGACTTCTGTGATGATACTCTGACTTTGAGCGCCGAAACGAAGGCACTTGCAAACAAAATGGCGCAGTCGAAGCAGGAGTTGCTCCATCACGTGTCTTTTTTTTTTCCAATCAGAAATAGCATGACGTCATGGGAAACCCCAAAATTTTGACCCGGAAAAGGGTCCAAAAAATTTGGGCCTGGAGGATGGTCAAAATTTTGACCCGGGGTTTTAGAGTGACATA
>JASTWB010000705.1:0-10539 GCA_032158295.1 Pycnopodia helianthoides | reverse complement strand
AAAAACCGGACCTGCTATTTGAAAATCCGGTTCATTTGCGTTGGGTCTTCGAAAAAATTCGAAAGGCCCACGGAGGATAAGAGTAATTCCCGGGATTTTTAGAAATTTTAAACAGTAAAACATAAATTAAAAAATTTTAAACCCAAAATTTAATAAATCCTTTAAACTTTTTTTATGGTTCCGACCTCTTTAAACATTATCCATTTATTGTTGATTCAGAAATTGCCGGGAAATGGTTTAAATAGAAATTTAACCACTCTAAAAAAATCCTTTCATATGAAAGGACTTTGTAAAACCCATAAAGTTGGAAAGGAGTGACGATCACGACATTCTATCTAAAAACAATTCGAATTTAAGGGGGGGGAGGGGGGGCGGGGGCCAGCGTTTTCTGTAAATGAAGGGGGAAAACAAAAGAAAAAAACCCTATTAAAAATGTTCAGAAAAAATCTAAATTTCTAATTACTATTGTTATTCGAATTATTGTTTCTAGAACAAGTATTAATATTATAAATGAAATTGCACGGGCTGTCACTTTTCTTTATCTGTTTTTTAATATTTTATAGAAAATGTTGGTTGAAGAAACCACGCATCAATTAAAGGTCACAATGTAATATTGCGCAGCTCATTTTCCCTTAAAACCACAAGCTGCAATTTAAATTTTGTTGCAAACCTTTTTTTATGTCGACACGTGGTCCAAATTGACTTTACCTACATATTTGTTTACGTTTAGCATGATATAATTCTCCAAACGCACACTTATAGAGGTAAGCATGGGGGGAAATGCCTATTGGAGTTACAGCGCCGGCAGTGCCCAAGGAACAACGTTAGGTAAAATTAACATTTTTACTTAACATAATACATATGATTTTGAAATATGATAATTCTTATTGTGATTTGTGCTAGTTGTCTATTTTGTTATGAAAATTTTGTAAAATGTTTATATAACGTATCCACTCCGCATAAAATTACAATCCCTGTTAACAAATTAACAGTTGATAATATTCGAAATTAAAAGAATTTGGTTTTTTTTCGCAAAAAAAAACAATTGAGCGTTTTAAGCCAGGCTTGATAGTCCTACTGTGAAGCTGTGAGCAGGGAAACATGACGTAAAAAAATTTACCACAAAAGAACACCTTAAAACTACAATCCCCAGGAAATTTAAAGCTTTAGAACGCAACACTGATTGTCCTTCGAAACTCCTGGGAAAAATCCATCAGAGTAAATACTATCTCTTGTTTTAGGTAAACAACCACAAAGTTAGCCATTAGGAAACAATTTAGGATTCGCTCTAAGTTTTTAAAGACACCTGATTTGTCCAGGATTTATTTTCTTTGGGTTTTTATAGAAATTTCAGAAATTGTAATGTAATAGGTAATCTGGTATACGGTTTTCGAGTTTGGTGCACTATGTTTGTGCAAAGCAAATAAAATTACTTGTTCATATTGGAAGGGCAAAAAATTTTGGGGTTTTGAATATGCTCAACCTAGTTTAATTACATTTTTGCAAAAACAAGATTTTGTTATGATATTTCATTTGGCAGTGGGGGGAAAGGTCCAAAAGTGTATGATTTTTTTGTAAAACATAAATTGTTTAACGAAATAAAGTAAAAAAATGAAATTAGTGCCATTTGGGGCTTTTAAAGAATTAAAAATTTGGTTTGAATAGTTTTGTTAATTCTTTCCGGATTTTTTCCTTTTTTCATTACATTGTGCTTTATCCTTATCAAACAGGGTAATATTTATTGTAATAGGGTAAACAGACTACATGCTAAAGGACATTTGGAACCACCAAAAAGCTTGGACCACTTGACAATTGCCCCAGGAATTTCCAGGTTGCGATTTCAAACTGAATTGTACCTGAATGGACAAAAACTACAACAACAAGCTTAATATTTGGGAGTTTTTAAAAGAACAAGGGGAACAGAGCTTTGTACCTGATAGCAGTTGGAAAAATCCACAGGCTAAATAGTGAATTATTTTGATAGGAAATCATTCTTGGTGTCACAAAGGTCAATAAAAAAGTTATTGGAGGATTTCTGATAGTTTTTGCAACCCCTGACTTTGGGAAATTTTCCCTAGTTATTATTACAAAAAATGAAATTATTCGGTAATGCTTAAGCTCTATCGTATACAAGGTTGTGAAATCTTGTGAATTATAGTTTTGCAAAAAACCAATCACAATTAATGATTTCTGATTAAGCCATATTATTCAGATCTAAATTACTGTAAAAACCACTCGGTCAGGGCTTTCCATTCAAGTACTCGAACTTGAAGACCATGAATCGTTTTGGAAATTGCCGATCGGAAAATGACCAGATAAGAATGAGAAGAATCTCTTAATTTCCTTACTTCCGTGCTTTGAACCAAGCTGAAGCCCCATGACCTGAAAATTCTCCCCCCCCCCCCCTTAAAAAAATCAACTCTGGTATCCCCTTAAGGCACAATCGGGTTCAACTAGAAAAGTGATGATCTCTGATACTTTCACAATTTGAACCCCCCTAAAAACAATCAATATAAAGCCGGTTTCACCGAGGCTTAGTAACCCGTTAACAACCTTTGGTTTATAATGCAAGGCGAATTGTAATCATTTATGCCAGCATATAAAAAAAAGGCATATTGAGGGGGAATTTCATGGAAACATTTTTTTGTTAAAACCCCTCAAATTATTTCCCTCTTTAGTGCTTAACAAAAATATATCATTTTCTCTAAAATCATAACCCCGATGATTTGCTAAATCGATCAAATAAATGTGAAGGTATCAAAACTTTGAATCAGTTTTATATTCGTCCCCAAACCTGTGCCTTTTTCCTAAAAAATTTTAAAAAAATAAAAAAATTTTTTTGGGTAAAAAAACCCTATAAAAAAAATTAAAAAACCCCCCCCCAAAAAGGGTTTTCAGTTTTTATTTTGCCCAAATGAAGGCTCGAAATTATTAAAAAGAACCAACTTTTTTACAAGGGTTTTCTTAATAGTTACTCGAACTCGAGGCCATGAGCTCAATTACCGTTTTACTTTATCTGTGAATACCCAGACGTGAAAGATCGCCCAATTTCCAAATGCCCATACTAACATGCGATCATAATTTTTTTAGTTACCACATTTCCCGGGCCCCCCACAGCAAGGCCCAGACAACAACTACAACTCTGACCGGCCTCTGATATGTGAGTCCAGTCGGTACCACACCCAGGCACAATGACTGGAAAAATAAACAGTGAAGTATACTTAAAACCCAACTTGGTCCTTTCATTAACTCTAATTATAAAGCGGAAAGTTCCTGTGGCAATAAATTAAATGTAATGAGTTTGCAAACCTTAGTTCCACTTTGAAATTTTCAGATAGTAACATTGCTTATGGATGTAAACAAATAAATTTGTTTAAAAGGAACTCCGGCCATGAACTTTTTTAAGTTTCATGCCAACTTTAGAATTTTTTCCCTTTTTAAAAACTGCAATAATGTATTTTTAGCGATAATCAATGGCGTGCTAACTAAAAATTTGAAATAACATATTCAAATCCCGTTTAATAAGTGCTTACTACTAAGGGACTACATTTCCAAAAAGTCTGTGAATCACCAGATTTTTTGCTTGTTAGAAAACTCGACACCCTCTTCTAACGAAAATTACTGTTCAAACAAGCAATAAGTCAGCAAACTGGTCCTTTTTTTAAAGGCTGCCCAATGGTTTTTGTTTACATGTTAAGGATTTCAGTTTCTGGGATACATCCTTTTATGAATCAATGACTATGATAATTTGAATAATTACAAAATTTTTAACAATGAAATTGCATCAGTATTTTTTGGTAACTTCCCTTCGCCATTTGTGAACCCAAATTTTAAAATAAAAAAATACAAGTAATAAAACCATACAAGATCGACGAAATCCTTCGCATTATTTTTGTTAACAAAATTTTTTTTAACAATAATTTCTTTAAAAAACCTTATCAGCCAAGGCCATTTTTAGTTTGGAATAACGTTTTTTAAACTAGCCCCCGGCTTAACTTACGAAAAAAACAGTCTGAATTTGAAGTCATACTTAAGCATCTGTCCCACGTTAATACAAACTTAAACTAATCGTCATTAATTCTACTTGCATACTGAAATCAAATTTTTGAATTGTTTAAGGATCGTCCAACGTTTACTATTTAGGTTTATTTTTGATTTCACATTTTAGGATGTAAATGATTATTTTAATTTTTTTATTATATACTACTTTATTCCCCTTTTTTTTTTTTTTTGCCATTTTTTAAAATTTCCCCCCCCAAACCTTTTAAAAGGTTGTCCAACCTTTGAGACATTTTCCATGCCCCCAAACAAGGCTGCGAAACCCTCTTGCTTTGGAAAGGGGCGATTTGGGGTTTAAGGGGAGAAAATTTTCATAAAAGTGCCCTTTTTTGGGTTAACACGTTTTTTTTTTATATTGACAAGGTTTTAAAAAAAGGTTCCCAAAAAAATTTTTCCCCCCAAATGTTTTTTCCTAATTTCCTAATTAGATTCACATTTTTAAAAATTTTTTTCTCACAAATGCGTAAAGACTTTCCCAATCGCCGTTATCTTTTAACGATAATACTATTAATAAACATGCTTTTTAACATATCTAATTTCCCATTGAAAACCGCTTCAGTATTTGTGCTAAATTTACTGGACTGATTATTTTAAAGCAACCTAATAAACACCCAATTCGCGATGGTGCAACATTTAACGATATTTACCAAATGAACTTTATCATTTCTTTTTTTCCCCTCAAAAACCCTTAAGGTCCCAATTAATTCGCTCTTCCAATGGAAAACTAAGGTGTAAATTAGTACATGCTCACTGCAATACTAGGGACTTAATCTTTCATGAATGTAAGGATTTTTTGGATTTATTTTAGGTTATTTTTTTTAATAAATATTTTAAGTTAATTGTAAGGCTTTTATTTATTTTTTTTATTATTTCTTTTTTATCTCCTTTTTTTCTTTTTTTGGTGTTACAAAGGAACCTCCCACCCTTGCAAGAACTCAATTGTAATGCATTAACGGGGAGTTGCTTCAATTTTGTTAACCCTCTCCCCAAAAAAAAAAAAAAAAAAAAAAAGAAAAAATAAAGAAAAAAGTTTTAAAAAAATAAAAAATTTGTCTTAATTTAATTAAAATAGTGAATAAATAAATAAACTAAATAATAAAACGCAAAGGAGAGGTTTCTACATCAAACATGACCCGTTTCAATGAAAGAATTTGGCGACTTACCTATCCGTCGTTGTTTTCATTGGAAAGATGATTGAATTTTAACTCCAAAATTAGCTCCTTTTTCGTAACTAACTGACCGATCATTTAAATCAGCTCATTTGGCAAGCATGAAAATTTTATAAGTAATTATAGGTTAACTTCGAAAATAAAAATCGAGAAAAGTTAAAATTTCCCATATAGGTTCCTTATGTGATTTCTTGAGAAAATTTGGTTCAAAAGGCGATCGTTATAATTTCAGGGTAAAAGGGAAGCAATTTCGGGAGAAGGGAAACAATTTTTCTACCCCAATACTTTAAAAAATTACTATAGCTAAAGCCCCCAATTAACAGCTTAACAATAGTCTGCCCATATAAACACAGCGGCATATGCGGATGAAAACACCCTTTTAACATTGTATATTGAGAAATAAAATAAAACACTAAAAAAAATACTTTTGGTGAATTTAGTTTAAAAACCAATTTTTAAAAGAGGTTTGGTTGGGGCAAAAAAAATTTATTTAGGGGGAGGGGGGGCCCTTTTTTTTGAAGCCCCCCCCCAAAAAAAAAAAAAAAAAAAAAAAAAAAAAAAAGAAGGAAAAAAACTTAAAATTAAACAAAAAGGTTACATTTAAAATTAAAAATGTGCACTAAACTAACTAAAAAAATTCAAAAAGAGAAAGGACTGTAGTTTTTCAAAGAATAGTTTCCGTCTTGCAAAATATTACCCTCCAGTAGGTAATTAAATCACATTTAATTCAAGACGTTCAAGTTGCGGATCCCCCTCACCTGTTTTATGTAACAGAAAGTACCCATCTCATTGGAAAGCGTAATAGGGAAACAATGAAAAGCGATGCTTGGGTTAATTAGAACGATATAAAATTTCGGTAGGTTAAAGTTTGTCCACGTAAAAAAGCGCTGCAGGAGTTGGCGCTTTGGCATGGTAAGTTTTAATTTAAGATGGTTACATTTTTTATTATCTTAATATAGCGATACAAATCCCTCGACGAGGTTTTTTCTCGGGCCCATTCTGGGGACAAAATTCCACATAATGGCAACGTTTAAATTACAATTAAAGAACTAGTTAGGGGATTTAACTTATACTAATATGATAAACATTTTATCATAAACATATTTAAAAAAGCATTTATAACGTGTTTAAAAAAAGGGGTCAGCCTTAAAGGAGGGTGAGGCATTAAACAACCTTTGTTGGGTCAAAGTGTATGATCTATGTTGTAATGAAAATTTGCGCATGCCCAAAAGGAATAGCAGCCTGTTTTTGTAGGCAACATTCAAAATACTGTTACGGATGGGTTGGTCACCACTTAGATAGGCAGGCTTTAGTGCATATTTTGCAATCGTTAATACATGTAGATGCAGTTTAGAAGAAACGATATTTTTTTGGGGTGACACAATTTTGAAATTAATTCATGTGTTTTGTAACGAGAAGTTCCCATTATTCCTAATCCATGATAATGTTAACGTATAGTCAGTTTTGAAACCCTTGCATCAATGACTCACAGTAGAGCAAAGACTTTTACAACAATCATACCCTCATGAATGTTTCCATTTATTTATACTGTTTTTTTGAAAGGGGGGGTTTCCAAATTGTTGCATGAGGGTCAAAGCTACCTCACTTTGAAAATTTTCTTAAGAGGTCGGTCCAGAGTTGTATTTGTCTTGGTTTGGTAGGCAGGGCAAAATTATCCTATTCACTGGGGCATTAAATGGCCATTTATTGAAAGACAATCATAAATGACTCAATTTGGATTCTTAGAGACTGATTGAGCTCATTTTGAAGTTGCGGATTTTAAAAAATACGCCCCCCTTAAAAAGGGGTCTTGGGGGGGCCAATGGAAAAATTTGTGTTAGAAGGCGTTTTTTACCTAAAAAAAACACTTGGTTCAGGAAATTTGCGTGGTCACCTATTTAAAGCACCGGATTAGCAAGAAGATTTGCTTATATTTTTTAATTCTTGCCACTTAAAGACGGGCCGATAACATTTATGAGGAATCATTTTAAACATTGAATATATTTGTGCCAGCGAAAGTTCCATTTTCCGTTTGTTTATTAACAAAATCAAGATAATAAACTTCCCAATCATTTGAAATACCCATTATTAATGATAACGCAGTTTCAAAGGTTTTCAAATGATTCTCACTTGACCATAACTGTTTACAAAAATAACAACCCTTGAAGGGGGGTAACCAATTGATATTATTACAAAGTTTCATTCTTTCCAATTTTGGGGGATGCAATGTGTGTTCCTGTGGACAACCCGTCCGGGGTCTTTCCCAATTTAGTCGTTTGACAGGATGTGGGGGGTGGGGGCTAACGTCTTTCTCATACTCATCAAAATGAAAAACAATAAATGAATTGAACTTGATTCAGCAGTTCACCTTCGGGTATCTAACTATCAATAACAAATGTAAAACTGAGCTCAAGGTCTTGAATTGCAGATTCACATAGGGTGGAATTTGGCCCAGAGATGGTTCGTCATTATTCAGATTTAAAACATGTGAAATTGGCCTTACAACTAAGTTCGTGAAATTGATTTTCTCAATTTGTCATAAAGACTTTTCAAGTAAAACTGCAAATCACCTGTATACATGGAAGCTATAATGTCTAAATTCCCAAATTGTCCACCCTATAAACATACAAACCCACCGCTAACCACCGATTATAAAATTTACTAGCAAAATCGGGGCTAACAAGAAAAATAAGCTGATCTAACAACCGCTCTTTCCACTGTGCTTTGCGGTAGCCTACATAACATAGTTGTCTAACGTTTTCCCCATCTAGGTTATTTACCTCTGTGTGCTTTTTCCCGGATTTGGGTACAAATTCAAGTTTGAACATTTCAAACATTTAAATTTTCATTCTGTTGAAGGCGTAGGTTACTTGTAGGTTTTCCCTCATTTATACGCCTTCACCTCGCTATACAGATAAAGGACAATCACGGCCCTAAAACCCAAACAAATCCAAAAAACTCATTCTCTCAAAATTTAAAAAGTCAATTAGTTTATTACTTGTTAACGGATGCTTGTTACTATGCATGCTAGGGGGATATGTAAATTTCATGTAATAAAATAATTTAAAAAAACAATAGAAAGTTAACAAATTGCATCAAAAAAATTATATTTCTAAACAATAGTGTACAAAAGTAAAAATTTAATTCAGCTATATCAAATTGTTCAACTATTTCATAAACTTTTTTAAAGGGGGGTTTGGGGGCAGACCCCGGGAATTTTCCAAAATTCCCCGACTTTTAAAAATCCTGCCCCTTTCAGTTTTTTTTTGGTTTATTGAAAAAAAACCCTTGGTAGACAAAGGGGAAAAAACCGTTTCAAGGGTTAAGACAAAATCACCCTTTTAACTTACAATTTTTTAGCAATCCAAAAAATTATCAACCTAAACAAATTCGTGGATTCTTCGAAAAAAATGTACATATAAACCTTTCTACAGTTTTTACTGAGCTCCATTAATGTTTAAGTTTTAAAAAAATTTTTTCGATTCCAGGTATTAACCTATAGACTACACCATACCATTAACCCCGATAAAAAATTTTATTACATTCAAAAAAAAAAAAAAATAAATTCCAGCTAGTAAAACCCGCTCGTTTAATTGTATTTTCCCTCGATTATACTCACTATGATTAACCTTGTCTGTCTGCTTTCCCTAGGCTACTACGGAATCCCGGTACATCGTCCACGGATTTTGGGGTCTTCTTTAATTAAGTACATTCTTTTGTTCCTTGAATTGTTGTAGGCCTTTTAAGGATACATTGGATCCAGGTAAATGTACAGGGAACAGTACGAAGGAAAATCATCGGTGTGTAAAACAGCATTAAGCCAACAATTGGTTATTCCAAAAAAGAGTAACAATAAATTACATAACTTCTAATATAATTTGTTTTAAACTATAAACAATTACTTTTCGGCGTGGTCCATTAATTCTTCACATCATTGTTGTCACATTATACCGAAACCATGCAATTAAAAGCAAAATAAGGTTTTTAAATTGGGATCAATATTTTAAAGTCAAAAAATAAAAGTTAGAATGAAGCACTATGTTCACAAATTTGCGTTATCCCGGGCCGCATAATTTTAAAATGTTCACATATTCTTAACGGGTTTGATGAAATCGATTCTAGCGTACCTTCTAACTTCTACGTTCTATCATGTGAAAGCCGTTTTTCAGACCATAAACATTTCCGCATATTATGTTATGCAGCGGTTTAAGAGAAAAAAGCCTCAGCCTATGAACATTAAACCATTTAAACATTTCATGTTTGTTTTAACGGATACGATTTTCCCAATCGTTAGGTTGAGTATCCTGCTCGGAAATTTAACGTTCCACATTATTTTCCTGTCACTGAAATAATTCCTAACAATCAATGTTATACTTAGTATTGTGCTTTTTTAATTTATGTTTCAAATTGTTTTCCCTAAGCTGAGTTTGATTTAGATGGTACGTAAAATTTTGAAAAAAAGCTATCCGACCACATAATCTCAACTGTTCAAATTGATAAATGGACGGGGAATCCCACTTACGATGGGAGTTAAGTATTAAAAGGTTGAGGGGGAATAAACATAATGGTTAATTTAACCATTCCCAAGTCGTTTAACTTAAGAATCGTTTCACCCTTTAAACTTCCGGCAAAAAAAAAGAACCATTTTATTTGTACTAAATTTTAAAATTTCAATGTCGCACTAAAAACCCAGATGATCTGGACCGTGGTAGAGGTGAACGTTGGCAGTTTTCCCGATTTTTTCGATACACAATGGCAATCCAAATCCGGGTTAAATTCTGGACAGTTTCGTCAGCTGACCCAATTTCAACCCGATTTCCTAATTCTCTACTTACAAATTTAAAGGTAATGTCAAGTTTTAAAGTCTAGGCCATTAAGACACAAAGGTACTAACAAAAGGTCCCAAATCCGTCGTCAAACCCTTTGCGGTATTTATCTTTTTCACCTTTTACAGAATTGCTATGATCTTCTGTTAAACAACCTCAGGCCTGTCTTTACTATTTTATTAGGCCCGTCAAAATGGCTATGAGGTAGCCCTATAATGTTTCCCATCTTTCGTTCTTACGCTGACAGCCCGTTGTTTTAATTTGGCCTAGTGCGTCTCCAATTGTTACGTACGCTTTTTAACGTCTTTCAGTGATGAATGTAAGCCTTTTTAAATTTGACCCTTATTTGGAGAGTCTATACTCGTCATTTTTATGTTTGGGAAAAGTTGTGTTTAATTTTACTTTTATTACTTCTTGTCCGGCATGTAAAGAATGAAGAAATGGGGTTTTTTTAAAAAAAGTCTTATTTAACTTTTTTTTTAAAA
>JASTWB010000704.1:0-10571 GCA_032158295.1 Pycnopodia helianthoides | reverse complement strand
TAAAACCCCCCCCCAAAAATTTAAATTTCCCCATTTTTCCCCCCCCCAAATTTTCTAAAAACCCCCAAAAAAAAACCCTTTTTAAAAAAAACCCCCCCCCCAAAAAAATTTTTAATTAAAAATTTCCCCCCCAAAAATTTTTTTAAAAAATTTTTTTTTACCCCCCCCCCCTATTCCCCCCCCCATAATTTTCCAAACCCCCAAACCCCCAAATTCACCCCCCAAAATTTCCCTTTTCCCAAAACCCCCTTTTTCCCCCCCAATACCAAACCCTAAAAAAATTTTCCCCCCTCCCCCCCCCCAAACCCCCCCAAAATCCCAACCCACAAAAATAAAAATCCCCCCACCCCCTAACCCCAAAATTAAAAAAACCCCTCCCCCCCCAAAAAACCCCAAAAAAAACCCAAAATCACAAAAAATATTAAATTTTAAAAAAAATTTTAAACAAAAAAAACCCCCCCTCAACAATTTTTTAAAAAAAATTTTTTTTCCCCCCCAACTAAAAACCCATCCCCCCTTTAAAACCCCTTTTAAAAAAAAAAATAAAAAACCCCAAAAACCCCCCCCCCTTTTTCCCCAAAAAAACCAAAAAAAAAACCCATTCCCCAAATAAATTTCCCCTAAATTTTCCCCCCTTTAAACACCCCCTTAAAAAATTAAAACCCCCCAAAAAACCCCCCCCAAACATCTTTTTTATCCCCTAAAAAATAAACAAAAAACAAAATTAAACCTCCCTATCCAAAAACACAATTTAAAAAAAAAAAAAAAAAAAAAAAAAAAAAAAAAAAAAAAAAAAAAAAAAAAAAAAAAAAAAAAAAAAAAAAAAAAAAAAAAAAAAAAAAAAAAAAAAAAAAAAAAAAAAAAAAAAAAAAAAAAAAAAAAAAAAAAAAAAAAAAAAAAAAAAAAAAAAAAAAAAAAAAAAAAAAAAAAAAAAAAAAAAAAAAAAAAAAAAAAAAAAAAAAAAAAAAAAAAAAAAAAAAAAAAAAAAAAAAAAAAAAAAAAAAAAAAAAAAAAAAAAAAAAAAAAAAAAAAAAAAAAAAAAAAAAAAAAAAAAAAAAAAAAAAAAAAAAAAAAAAATCCCCAATCTAACCCCCCCCCACCAAAAATAAATCTAAAAATAACAAAAAAAAAACAATATAAAAATCCAATAAATATACTTTAAAAAAAACCCTAATAATAATATATAACCCAATTCAATCCATCCCTAATTAAAACCTTAAACTTATACATTTCTTTAATAAACCCCTAACCTAAAATTTCTAAAAAAATAAAACTTCACCACCCTACATTCCAAAATAACAATCAAATTTCCACCATTTATTAACCACCTACACCCTATCCTAAATAACCCTCCTCATCTTCACAAAAAATACCAAAAAAATCCCCTTTCCCCATCAAAAAAAAAAAATTTTTTTAAAACCCTCTTTTAAAATTATACCTAAAATTTCAAAAACAAAAAATACCACCCTATCAAACCCAAAAATTTTAACCACAACTTTTTAAAAATTTTACATAAATAATCATATAAAATTATATTTTATCCAAAAAAATCATCAAATTAATATAACATAATATTCTTAAAATCCCCAAAACCCCTCCAATAAAAAACCAATTCTCCCCAATAAAATTCCAAAAAATTAAAACCCCATCCCAACCAATTAAAATAAAATCAAAAATACCCCAAAAACTTTTAATTTAATATTATTAAAAATCACCTAAAATCCATAAAACAACCATAATCAATAAAACCAAAATCTAAAATAAAAAAAAAACCAAAACAATATTTAAAATAAATCCAAAAAAAATCCATTCCTACTTAAATCTAAAATCCACAAATAAATTCAACTAACAATTTTAAACTTCCAAAATTACAATATAAAATCCCCTAAAAAATTTAATCCATTTCCCCAAACAATATCCTTCCCTTCAAAATCCTTCAAATTTACTAACTAATTAAATTTTCCCCAACCAAACCTAATTAACCTACCCATATCCCAATCATTACTTTTTAATCAAATTCTAAATCCCCAACCAATAAATATCCCCCCAACAAAATCAATTAACCCCAACCCCCCCCCCACCAAAAATTAAAAAACTACACCAAACAAACCCCAAAACACATAAAAAATCCAAAAAACATACTCCTAAAAAAACCCCCATTAAAATTATTTAACTATATAAACCACTTTCATCCCAAAATCCCTAATTAAACAACCCTATAACAAACTTACTAATTACTTCTCCTAATAATCACCACCCTCCCAAAATTTCCTAAAAAACCCAAAAAACCATTTAAATAAACCTATTCAAATAATAAATTTTACCCTTAATCACTTCCATCTTAATAAATACCCCATCCCCATAACTCCCTCAAATTTCACCTTTTCCCATCCCTCCTCCCCAAAATAAACCAACCATAAAAACAATCCTCCATCTCCCCCTTAAACAAAAACAATTTAAACCCCTTAATTCCTCAACAAACCTTACACCTAAACCAATTCAAAACACAACAACCCTAAACCAATATCATACCACCATAACAAAAATTTTATATCTAAACCCACCCCATCACTTAACCATCAACTATTAAACATCAATATACATCATCTACCAACTATATATCTTTACCAAACCAAAATCAACCTCCCAAATACCTATAACTAATAAATATTCTTATCCAAAACCTCTAATAACTCCCTCCATAAAAAAACCAACTCAAACAAAATTCCCACCCATATCACTACCCACAATCCCCAACAACCCAACTAAACATCCAAACCACTCTCCCAAACACATACTCCCTAAACAATATCCTCATCCCCATAATTACCCAATCAACCATATACCAAACATCACAACCAAACCAAATCATTACCAAACCACCATTAATCCTAAAAACAAACTCCCAATTCATCCCATAACCAACAAACAAACCCAAATCCACCAAACAATCCAATTTCAACAATAACCAAATCACATCCATCTCCAACATTAAATCTCAATCCCAACAAACTAAAATTACTCACATCACCACCACACTCTCATTCCCAAACCTAATAAAACAATAACAAAACCCCATTAACAAAACTTAAATCACCTTTACCAAACTATCACTCCCTTACCAATCACTCAAATTTACTTACCCACTAAATCCTTCTCACCTCAAACACCACACATTCTACCAAACCTATAACTCCCCACCATCAAATTATATACTACAATACAATTCTAACATCCCCCCCAAAAATCCAACTATCAACAAACCCCAAACAACTCAATCCTACCCCACCCCAAAAAAACAATACCTCCCTATCCTATTTACACCAATTAACCCTCCTATCTCCTTCATACCTTACTATACCCCCCATCCCAACATAAACAACCCCATACACCACCTCAAAACAAACCCAATAACCAAATCACCCAACAACTAATTACACTAATCACACTCAATACTAACCCAACAATAATTAAAATTAAAAACATCACCACCCTCCTCATTTAATAACAACCCCCCCCCTACCCAACATATTAACACTCATTTTCACATACAAAACTCCAACCATACCACCCATCCCACAACCTTATAAAAATTATCACCCCAACCCCCACCAATAACACCCCAATCAAAACTTCCCCACCAACCCAACACATCATTAAACCCTAACCCTAACTCAATCTCCAACTCAAACCCTCTCCTCAAACATCCCTCCACACTTACCTAACTCCAACAAACACAACCTATCTACCTTCAAAAACCCACCAAATTCTTAAATCCTCCATTTTTCCACCACCAACATTTTCTCAACCCAACTAACAATCCCATATCCCTATTCAAACAAAATCTCCCTTTTCAATTAAAACCTTCATTCCCCCCCCCCCCCTAAAAATTTATACCATTTATTAAATTTTACCCACACCCCTCCCTCCCCTATAAACACCCTCCAACCCAAATACCACCCAAATCCCCAATTCCCCCCCATTTCCTTCAAAAATCACAACCTCTCCCACCAACCAAACCCCTCCACTAACAATTTTTACCCCCCCACCATAACCAACTCCCCAAAACACAAACCAATAAATCACCCCCCCTCATCCACAAAATTATATAAAACTCACCCCCCTAACCATAACCCCTAATACCATTCAAAAAAATAAAATTTAAAAACCCCCCCAAATTAAACATATTAACATACAATATTCCCCACCTAAACAAATATTCAAACCCCCAACCTTTCCCCTTTCCCCAAAACTTAAAACCTCATCCATCCTAAATTTTCTCCTCCCAACCCCATCCAAAATCAAACTTACCCCCTAAAAACCTTACATAACCTAAACACCACACCCATACAAACCCTCTCATTTCATACTCTTTTCCCCTCCCCAAATCCTCCCCTAATACCCTTCCTCCCCCTCCCCCCACCCTAAATCCCACAACATAAATTTCCTCCCCATCTCCCTCAAAATAATTTCAAAAAAAAAATTCTATTCCTACCTTACCCTTAAATATCCCCCATCCCCATTTACAATTACTCTTTTTCATTCTCACCCATCCCACATCCCCCAAACCCAAAAAAACCAATTAAAAACCACCCTCAAAATCCAAAATAAATAATATATCCCCCAATTAATCTTCACCAATCACATCCAAAATAATAAACCCACCAACTATTATAATATTTCCTTACTATCATCCCCTCCCCATTAATAAAACCCCCCCCCCCCCAAACCCCTATTAAATATTTACATAAATCAATCCTAACCCCCCAAAATATCTTACACCAAACCCCCTCAAAAACAATTACCCCCCCCCCCCCCACACCCCATCAACCCTCCCACCCCCCCCCAACCCAAAATTTAAAACCCCCCACCCCAAAAACCCCTAACCCAAACTCCTAAACACCCCCCAAAAACCCCCCCAAAAAAATTACCCTAAAAAACCCCCCCCCTTTTAAAACCCCCCATTTTTCCCCCCCCCCAATTTTCAAAACCCCCCCAAAAACCACCCATTCCCATTCAAAAAAATCCCCTTTAAAAAAAAACCCCTTTAACCCCCCCCCCCCACAAAACCCCAATAAAAATAACCCCACTCCCCCCCCCCCCCCCTAAACACCCCCAACCCAAATACCCCCCCCAAATCTCTTTCTCCCACCCATTTCCCCTTACAAATAAATTATCCCCCCCCATACCCTAACCCCCAACAAACTTCCTCCCCCCCCACCAAACCCAACAAACCCCAACCCCCCAAAAATCCCCCCCCCTCATCCACCCCCAAAAAAACTAAAAATAACCTCCCCCCCCCCTAACCCCAAATTACCCAAACAAAAAAATAAAATTTAAAACCCTCCAAATTAAATTTAACATAATACTTCCCATCCCCCCCTAAATATTAAACCCCCCCAAACCCTTTTTTTCCCCAAAAAAATTTAAACCCTTTTACCCCAAATTTTCCCCCCCCCAACCCCCCCCTCCCAAAAACAAAAACCCCCCAAAAAACTTAAACCCCTAAACCACCACAATAAAAACTCTATTTCTATCTTCCCCCCCCCCCAAAACCCCTATAAAAATTCCCCCCCCCCAACCCCCCCCCCCCTAATCCACCCAAAAAAATTTCCCCCATTTAAAAACCCAACAAAAAAAAAAAAATTTCCCCCCCCAAAATTCCCCCCCCTATTTACAATTTCTTTCCCCTTTTTCCCTCCTCCCCCCCAAACCCCCCAACCCTAAAAAAACCATTAACAACCCCCCCCAAAACCCCCCAAACCAAATAAATATCCCCCAATTAATCTTTTACCAAACACCCCAACATAAAAACCCCAATATTTTAATATTTTTTACACACCCCCCCCCCCTTTTTAAAACCAACCCCCCCCCCCCCAAAACCCAAATTCAATCTTCCCTAACTCAAACCCTAACCCCCCCCAAACCTTCCACCCCCTTAACAAAACCCCTTTTCCACCCCCCCAACCCCCCCCCCCCTCACACCCAATCAACCCCCCCTCCCTCACCCCCCCAACCCCCCAAAACCCTTTTAACCCCCAATAACCCAACCTTCCTCAAACCCCACACCCCTCCCCTCCCCAAACAACCTACCCCAAAAAAACCCCCCCCTTCCCCAAAAAACCCCCCCAAATTTTTTTACCTCCCCTTTTCCCCCCCCCCCTTTTCTCAAAAAACCCCAATAAAAATCCCCTTTTTCTTAAAAAAACCCTTCCCCCCCTTTAAATTTAAACCCTTTATTCCCCCCCCCCAAAAAATTTTACCCTTTAAATTTTTACCCCCCCACCCCCTCCCCCTCCCCCCCATAAAACACTCCCCAACCCCCTACCCCCCCCAAATTTATTCCTCCCAACCCCTCTTTTCCCCTTAAACCCCCAAATCAAATCCTCCCTCCCCACATACCCAACCACTCTACTAAAATTTCTCCTCAACCCCACCAAACCAAATCTACCCCCCATACCCACAAACAAAAAAATCCACCCCCCCCTCCTTTCCAAAAAATTACCTATATAATCCCCCCCCTAACCATACCCCAATCTCACATCAAAACAAATCAAATAAATCCCCCCCAAAATTAACCAAAAAATACACAATTTTCCCCCTTTCCTAAAAAATTTTTAACCCCCCAAACCCAAATTTCCCCCTTTTTCCAAAATTTAAAACCCCCTATCCCCCTTTTTCCCTCCCAACCCCCACCCAAAATAAAATTTCCCCCCCAAAAAAACCCCTTTCCCATAAACCTAAACCCCCAAAACCAAAAAAAAATCCCCATTTAAATTCTTTCCCCCCCCCCCAAAATTCCCCCCTTTTAAAAATTTCCCCCCCAATCCTCCCCAACCCCTAAACCCAACAAAAAATTTCCCCCCACCCCCTCAAAATACTATCAAAAAAAAAATTCTTTTTCCCAAACCTTACTTTTAAAATTTCCCCCTATCCCTATTTAAATTATTTTTCCCCACCACACCCCTTTCTTTAAACCTCTAATTTTCCCCCAATTCCCCCAACCCTAAAAAAAACCAAAATTTAAAACCCCCACCCTCAAAATCCCAAAACCTTTTAAATTTTTAAAACATAAACCCCCCAACCACCTTCCAATCTTCCCAAAACCCCAAATCCCCCCCATCCCCCCCCAAACCCTTTTTAAACCCCAACCAAACCTATTTTTATAATATTTTTTCCTTACCAACCAAAAAAACCTCCTTTCCCAATTAAAACCCCCCCCTTTCCCAACCCAAAATTTAAACCAAAAATTTTAATAAAAAATCAAAATTCCTAAAAACCCCCTTTTTTACTTACAAAAACCTCAAAAAACAAAATTTTAAAATCACCCCCCCAACCCCCCCAAAAAACCCAAAATAAAAAACCCCCAATTTTCCAAACCCCCCCCTTCCCTAAAAACCCCAACCCCCAAAAATTTTTTCCCCCACACCCCCCCCCCTTTTAACCAACTTCCCTTTTAAAAACCCCCCCCAAAACCCCTCCCCCCCTTCCAAACCCCAAATCCCCCCAAACCCTTACCTACCCCCCAAAACAAACCCTCCCTTAAAAAAACCCCCCAATTTTTAAACTTTTCTCCCTTTTTCCCCCCCAAAAATTTTTTCTAAAAACCCCCAAATAAAAAACCCCTTTCCCCTTTTTTAAAAAAAAATCTTTTTTTTTTTTTTTTTAATTAAAACCCTTTTCCCCCCCAAAAAAATTTATACCATCTTTAAAATTTTTTCCCCAAACCCCCCCCTACTCCTCCCTATATACCCCCAAAAACCCAAAAAAACCCCCCCCCAAATCTCTATTCTCCCCACCACCCCCTTTCCCCCTTTACAAAATCAAATTCTCCCTCCCCCATCCATCCCCCTAACTAAAATTTTCCCTCCTCACACCCCCAAAACCCCAAATCACCAATCCCAAAAAACCCCAAAATAAAACCCCCCCCACCCCTCCACCCCAAATTAAATATAAAACCCCCCCCCCCTAAAAAAACCCCTATCCCTACCCCCAACACACACCCCCCCCAACACCACCAACACCCACCAAACCCCACCCACAACCAACCCCTACAACCCCCAACACCCAAACCACCAAACCCAACCAAAAAACAACCACCCACTACACCACCCCCCAAAACCCACCCCACACACCCACAACCCAAAAACACCCCACACCCCAAACAACCCCACCCACACAACCCACCACAAACCCCCCCAAACCAACCCCCCCACCCTCACCACCCCACACAACCCCACCAACCCACCCCCCCAACCCCAACAACAACCAAACCCCAACACCAAAACCACCAAACAACCAACCCCCACACAAAACACACCACCCCCCAACCCAAACCCCACCCCCCACCACCCCCCCCAAAAACACACACAACAACCACCAAACCACCACCCCCACCAAACCCACACCACCAAACCAACCACCCACACAACCCCCACACACCAACCCAAACACAACAAAACCACCAACCAACACCCCAACCACCCAACCCAAACCACCCAACCACCTCCCCACAACCCACCACCACCACACACCCCACACAAACCACCCCAACCCCACCCAACACAACCCCCACACAACCACAAACCACACCCCCAAACACCACCATCCCACCCCAAAACCCACCACCCACCCAAAACACCCCCACAAACCAACCACCACCCACACAAACACCACCCACAAAACCAAACCCAACCCACCAAACACAACCAAACCCACACCACCCACCCCACCCACAAAACCCCCCCCCACAAAACCACCACCACCCCCACACACACCCAACAACCCCCCCACAAACACAACCCCCCCAACCCCACACCAACCACCACAACACCCCCCCAACCCACCAAACCAAACAACACACCCCCACCCACCACCCCCACAACACACCACCACCCCCCCCACAACACACCCAACCCCACAACCACAACCCCAAAACCCACCAACCACCCCCACACCCCACCCACAACCACACACCCACACCCACCACAACCCACCAACACCCACAAACCCCACCAACACCCACCCCACCCCACCCAACCACACCCAAAACCACCCCACCCCACCCACCACCCACCCCCCAACCCCCAACCAAACACCCACCCCCCCACACCAAACCCCCAACCCAACCAACACCCACCCCACAAAACCAACCACCCACCCCCAAACACACCCCAACCCCCCCCAACCACCCAACCCCACAACCCCCCCCCCCCCCAACCCACCCCCCACCAAACCCCAAACCAAACCCCACCCCAACACCCACACCACCCCCCACCCCCCCCACCCACCCAAACAACAACCACCCCAAACCCACCCACCCAACACAAACACCAAACCAACACCCCAACACCCAAAACCCACCCCACCCCACCCCACCCACCCACCAACCACACCACCCCCCACCCAACCCAACCCCACCCAAACCCCCAACCCCACAAACCACCCACCCCCCCCCACCCCAAACACACAACCACAACACACCCCCCCACCCAACCACCACCAACCCCCACCCCCAACCCACCCCCACCAACAAACACCCCCCCACACCCCCACACCCACAAACCCAACCCACCACCAACCCCAAAACCCAACCCACCACCACCCCAACCCACAAACAACACCCACACAAACACACCAAACCCACAAACCCAACACCCACCACCCCAAAACCCCCAAACAACACCCAACCCCAACCAAAACCCACACCCACCCCCACCCAAACCCAACACCCACACCACACAACACACAAACCCCCCCCACCAACAACCCCAACAACCCCCCCAACCACCCCAAAACCCCCCCCCAACACACCACCAACCACCCAAACAAACCCACCCCAAACCACCACCCCACCACCCACAAACCCCAACCACCAACACCACACACCCACCCCCCCCCCCCACCACCCCACCAACACACACCCCCCACCCACCACCCCAACCCCACCACCACCCCCCACAACACCAACACCCCCCCACCCCAAACAACCACCAACCACCAACACAAACACACCACACCCAACCAAAACCCCCCCCCCCCCCCACCCCCCCACCCCCCCACACCAACCACCCCCCCCACCCCACCAACACCACCCCAACCCCCAACACCCCAAAACACCCCCCCAACCCCCCAACCCACACACACCCACCACAAACCCACCCAACACACCCCACCCCCCCCCACCACCACCAACCCCCACCCCAACCAACACAACCAACCCCAACCAACACCACCCCACCCACCAACAACCAACCACCCCAACAACAACCCACCCCCCACCAACCACCACCCACACCCCCCCAACACCCCAACCCCACCCCCCACAAAACCACCCCCCCCACACCCCCCCCCAACCCCACAACCCCACCCAACCCCCACCAACAACACCCAAAAAAAAACCCACCCAACCCCACCCACACCCCAAAAAACCACCCCACAACCCCCCCCCCCCCACCAACACACACCCACCCCCAACCCACCCCCAAACAAAACAAAAACCAACCCCCCCCCCACACCCAAACCCACCCCCAACACCCCCCACCCCCCCCCACACACCCCCCCCCACCCCC
>JASTWB010000703.1:0-10599 GCA_032158295.1 Pycnopodia helianthoides | reverse complement strand
TGGAGGTTTTTTTTTATTTTTGAAATTGAAAATAAATAAAATTAAATTAAATTCGAAATTTAATCCGAACGTAGTCTAGTCAAAAGTGTAAGAGCAGCAGTGGTCCAGTGGCAGGACTCCTGACTCTGAAGAAAAAGTTCAGGTTCGAGACCCTGGAGGTTTTTTTTATTTTGGAAATTGAAAATAAATAAAATAAATTAAATTCGAAATTTAATCCGAACGTAGTCTAGTCAAAAGTGTAAGAGCAGCAGTGGTCCAGTGGCAGGACTCCTGACTCTGAAGAAAAAGGTTCAGGGTTCGAGACCCTGGAGGTTTTTTTTTTTTTTGGAAATTGAAAATAAATAAAATTAAATTAAATTCGAAATTTAATCCGAACGTAGTCTAGTCAAAAGTGTAAGAGCAGCAGTGTCCAGTGGCAGGACTCCTGACTCTGAAGAAAAAGGTTCAGGGTTCGAGACCCTGGAGTTTTTTTTTTATTTTGGAAATTGAAAATAAATAAAATTAAATTAAATTTGAAATTTAATCCGAACGTAGTCTAGTCAAAAGTGTAAGAGCAGCAGTGGTCCAGTGGCAGGACTCCTGACCTGAAGAAAAAGTTCAGGTTCGAGACCCTGGAGGTTTTTTTTTATTTTTGGAAATTGAAAATAAATAAAATAAATTAAATTTGAAATTTAATCCGAACGTAGTCTAGTCAAAAGTGTAAGAGCAGCAGTGGTCCAGTGGCAGGACTCCTGACTCTGAAGAAAAAGGTTCAGGGTTCGAGACCCTGGAGGTTTTTTTTATTTTGGAATTGAAAATAAATAAAATAAATTAAATTTGAAATTTAATCCGAACGTAGTCTAGTCAAAAGTGTAAGAGCAGCAGTGGTCCAGTGGCAGACTCCTGACTCTGAAGAAAAAGTTCAGGTTCGAGACCTGGAGGTTTTTTTTTATTTGGAAATTGAAAATAAATAAAATTAAATTAAATTCGAAATTTAATCCGAACGTAGTCTAGTCAAAAGTGTAAGAGCAGCAGTGGTCCAGTGGCAGGACTCCTGACTCTGAAGAAAAAGGTTCAGGGTTCGAGACCCTGGAGGTTTTTTTTTTTTTTTTTTTTGGAAATTGAAAATAAATAAAATTAAATTAAATTCGAAATTTAATCCGAACGTAGTCTAGTCAAAAGTGTAAGAGCAGCAGTGGTCCAGTGGCAGGACTCCTGACTCTGAAGAAAAAGGTTCAGGTTCGAGACCCTGGAGGTTTTTTTTTTTTTGGAAATTGAAAATAAATAAAATTAAATTAAATTTCGAAATTTAATCCGAACGTAGTCTAGTCAAAAGTGTAAGAGCAGCAGTGGTCCAGTGCAGACTCCTGACTCTGAAGAAAAAGGTTCAGGGTTCGAGACCCTGGAGGGTTTTTTTTATTTTGGAAATTGAAAATAAATAAAATTAAATTAAATTGAAATTTAATCCGAACGTAGTCTAGTCAAAAGTGTAAGAGCAGCAGTGGTCCAGTGGCAGGACTCCTGACTCTGAAGAAAAAGGTTCAGGGTTCGAGACCCTGGAGTTTTTTTTATTTTGGAAATTGAAAATAAATAAAATTAAATTAAATTCGAAATTTTAATCCGAACGTAGTCTAGTCAAAAGTGTAAGAGCAGCAGTGGTCCAGTGGCGGACTCCTACTCTGAGAAAAATTCAGGGTTCGAGACCCTGGGTTTTTTTTTATTTTGGAAATTGAAAAAATAAAATTAAATAATTGAAATTTAATCCGAACGTAGTTAGTCAAAGTGTAAGAGCACATGGTCCAGTGGCAGGACTCCTGACTCTGAAGAAAAAGGTTCAGGGTTCGAGACCCTGGAGGTTTTTTTTTTTTTTTGAAATTGAAAATAAATAAAATTAAATAAATTCGAAATTTAATCCGAACGTAGTCTAGTCAAAGTGTAAGAGCACAGTGTCCAGGGCAGGACTCTGACTCTGAAGAAAAAGTTCAGGTTCGAGACCCTGAGTTTTTTTTTTTTGAAATTGAAAATAATAAAATAAATTAAATTGAAATTAATCCGAACGTAGTCTAGTCAAAAGTGTAAGAGCAGCAGTGGTCACATGGCAGGACTCCTGGACTCTGAGAAAAAGGTTCAGGGTTCGAGACCCTGGAGTTTTTTGTTTTTATTGAAATTGAAAATAAATAAAATTAAATAAATTCGATGTTTAATCCGAACTATCTAGTCAAAAGTGTAAGAGCAGCAGTGGTTCCAGTGGCAGGACTCCTGACTCTGAAGAAAAAAGTTCAGGTCGAAACCCTTGAGTTTTTTTTATTTTGAAAATTTGAAAATAAATAAAATTAAATTAATTGAAATTTAATCCGAACGTAGTCTAGTCAAAGTGTTAAGGCAGCAGTGGTCCAATGGACAGATCTAGAACTCTGAAGAAAAAGGTTTTCGAGTTCGAAACCCTGAGAGAGTTGTTTTATTATTGAAGATAATTGAAAATGAAAAAATTAATTAAATTTGAAATTTAATCCGAAATGATAATAAGTTAATAATTGAATATCCGAAGTGTCAGTCAAAGTGTAGAGAAAGTGTCAGTGGAGACCCTGATTGAAGTTGGGTTGAGGAATTAAATTTTAATTTAAAATTAAAATAATAAAAATTTTTAAAATCCAAAATTTATCCAAAGTACAGAGTAAAGGGGAGGGCACGGGTCAGTGGGGTTCAGACTCTGAAAAAAGGTTTTTTTGATTGGAATTTAATTATTTTAAATTGAAAAAATAAAAAAATTAAATCAAATTTAAACGAAGTGGTCTAGTCAAGTTTTAAAAGAAAAGGTTTCCAGGGTGATCGACCCTAAATTTTTTAGGGTTGAAAATTGGATTTTTTTTTTTAAATTGAAAATAATAAAAGTATTATCAAAATTTAACGAACGAGTGTCCAGGTAGCAGATGTAAAGGTGGGTTCGGACCTGGAGGTTTTGATGGGGTTTTTTTTTTTGAAATAAAATTTAAAAAATTTAAAATTTAAAATTTTAAATCAATCGAAATTTCTAGTAAAAGTGTAGAGCAGCAGTGGTCCAGTGGCGGGACCCCTGATCTGGAAGAAAAAGGTTCGGGGTTCGAGACCCTGGAGGGTTTTTTTTTTTTTTGGAATTGAAAATAAAAAAAAATTAAATTAAATTCGAAATTTAATCCAAAAGTAGTCTAGTAAAAGTGTAAGGCAGCAGTGGTCCAGTGGCAGGACTCCTGACTCTGAAGAAAAAGGTCAGGGTTCGAGACCCTGGGTTTTTTTTTTTTTTGGAAATTGAAAATAAAAAAAATTAAAATTAAATTCGAAATTTAATCGAAGTAGTCTAGTCAAAGGAAGAGACAGTGGTCCAGTGGCAGGACTCTGACTCTGAAGAAAAGGTTCAGGGTTCGGACCCGGAGGTTTTTTTTTTATTTGGAAATTGAAAAAATAAAAATAAATTTAAAATTCGAAATTTAATCCGAACGTAGTCTAGTCAAAAGGAAAGGAGCAGCAGTGGTCCGTCGAGGCTCCGACTCTGAAGAAAAAGGTTCAGGGTTCGAGACCCTGGGGGTTTTTTTTTTTTTTTGAAATTAAAATAATAATTAAAATTAAATTCGAAATTTAACCGAACGTAGTCTAGTCAAAAGTGTAAGAGCAGCAGTGGTCCAGTGGCAGGACTCCTGACTCTGAAGAAAAAGGTCAGGGTTCGAGACCTGGAGGTTTTTTTTTTTTTTTTGGAAATTGAAAATAAATAAAATTAAATTAATTTCGAAATTTAATCCAAACGTAGTCTAGTCAAAATGTAGAGCAGCAGTGGTCCAGTGGCGGACTCCTGACTCTGAAGAAAAAGGTTCAGGGTTGAACCCTGGAGGGTTTTTTTTTATTTTGGAAATTAAAAAAAAAAAAATTAATTAAATTCGAAATTTAATCGAACGTAGTCTAGTCAAAAGTGTAAGAGCAGCAGTGGTCCAGTGGCAGGCTCCTGACTCTGAAAAAAAAGGGTTTCAGGGTTCGAGACCCTGGGGGTTTTTTTTTTTTTTTGGAAATTGAAAATAAAAAAAATTTAAAATTTAAAATTCGAAATTTAATCCGAACGTAGTCTAGTCAAAGTGTAAGAGGCAGCAGTGGTCCAGTGGCAGGATCCTGATCTGAAGAAAAAGGTTCAGGGTTCAAACCGGGGGTTTTTTTTTTTTATTTTGAAATTAAAAAAATAAAAATTAAATTAAATTTTAAAAATTTATTCAAAGTTTTGGGCAAAGTGAAGGCAGGTCAGTTGGAAAAGGTCAGGATTTCGAGAAAAAGGTTTTTTTGGGGGGGGTTTTTTTTGGAAATTGAAAATAAAAAAATTTAAAATTTAAATTCGAAATTTAATCCGAAGTAGTCTAGTCAAAAAGTGAAAGAGCAGCAGTGGTCCAGTGGGGACCCTGACTCTGAAGAAAAAGGTTAGGGTTCGAGCCCCTGGAGGGTTTTTTTTTTTTTGGAAAAAAATAAAAAAAATTTAAATTAAATTCGAAATTTAATCCGAACGTAGTCTAGTCAAAAGTGTAAGAGCAGCAGTGGTCCAGTGGCAGGACTCCTGACCTGAAAAAAAAGGTTCGGGGTTCGAGACCCTGGAGGTTTTTTTTTTTTTTTGGAAATTGAAAAATAAATAAATTAAATTAAATTCGAAATTAATCCGAACGTATCTAGTAAAAAGGGTTTTAAGAGCAGCAGTGGTCCAGTGGCAGGACTCCTGACTCTGAAGAAAAAGGTTTCAGGGTTCGAGACCCTGGGGGTTTTTTTTTTTTGTGAAATTAAAAATAAAAAAATTAAATTAAATTCGAAATTAATCCGAACGTAGTCTAGTCAAAAGTGTAAGAGCAGCAGTGGCCCAGTGCAGGCCCCGACTCTGAAGAAAAAGGTTCAGGTTCGGACCCTGGAGGTTTTTTTTTTTGGAATGAAAATAAATAAAATAAAATTAAATAATTAATACGAATTAAACCAAAGTGTAAAGGGAGGCCAGTGGCAGGCGGACTTTTGGAAAAGGAAGGTTCGAGCCTGGAGTTTTTTTTTTTGGAAATTGAAAAAATAAAATAAAATTAAATTAAATTTTCCAAAATTTTCACAAAGAAGACCCAAGTGTCAGTGAAGGATTGACCTGGAGTCGGTTCGAGACCTGGAGTTTGGAAAATTAAAATAATTTTTTTAAATTTAAAATTTTAATAAATATATCAAAATTAAAGATGTTATGGGTCTATCAGAAAAAGTTCGGGTTTCGGCCTGGGGGTTGTTAAAAGAAAAAAAATTATTAATTTGATTTATTCGAGTGAATAAAATTAACAATTTCCAGGGGCAGTCCACTTAAGAAAAGGTTGGTTCGAGCCGAGGTTTTTATTGGGAATTGAAAAAATTAAAAAAATTAAATTAAAATTTTTTTGAAGTGGATTAAAATAAAAAATTTTCATCGATCTGATCTGAAAAAAAAAGGGTTTGGGGCCGGGCCTGGAGGTTTTTTTTTTGGGAAAGAAAAAATTCTTTTTAAAACCCAAAATTTTTATTAATTAAAATTAAAAAAATTTAAACGATCTCCAACTGAGTAAAAGGTAAGGTCGAGCCTGGGGGTTTTTTTTTGAAATTGAAAAAAATATTTTGTTTTCATGTTTAAAATTGAAAAAAAAATAATTAAAAATTTAATCGAAGAGGTAAATTTGGACGGAGTGGTTTTTTTTGGGGGGAAAATTTGAAAAAAAAAATTAATGGGTTTTATCATTTGGTTATAAAATTAAAAATTCGAAATTTAATCAAAAAAAAGGGTTCAGGGTGAGACCTGGGTTATTTAAAAATTAAAATAAAAAAATTAGTTTAACCCCGGGAGGTTTTTTTTAAAATTAAAAAATAAATAAATTTGATTTGAACAAAAGTTGGGGGTTCGAAAGGGAGGGGTTTTTTTTGGAAGGAACTTAAATAAAAAAAATTAAAATTTCAAACCCGGAGTTTTTTAATTAAAGGAATAAATAAATAAATAATTTAAACAAGGTTAGTTAGAAGGAAGGTTTTTGTATTGGAAAATAAATAATTAAAAAAATTAATTGGGAACCGGGTTTTTGTTGGGGGGAAATGGAAACCCTATAAAAAAAATTCATTAACCGGAGGTTTATTTATTTGGAAATTAAATTATTATTAAATCAAAAATTTTCCGAGTACTGGGGTTTTTTTTGGAATTTAAAAAACCCCTATTAAATAAATTAAAATTAGACCCTAGTTTTTAAATTTTTTAAAAAAGATTAAATGCATAATTGGGATCTAAAAAAGTAGTTGAATTAAAAAGGCATTGTGTGGAGGATTATTAAAAAAAAAATTCATTTCAAACCCGGAAGGTTTTTTTAAAATTTGGGAATGAATTATAAAAAATTCGAATTAAAAAAGGTTCTAAAGTTTTAGCCCGGAGTTTTTTGGTTTTTTTTAAATTGAAAAAAATTATTAAACGATTTTTTTTGTAATTTTGAAATTAAAAAATAAATTAATTATTCGAATTTTAAGAAGAAGGTCGGTTCAAATGGAGGGTTTTTTTTTTGGAAAATTGTTAAAAAAAATTAGGTTACCGGGATTTTTTTTAATGGATTAAAATAATAAAATTAATTAAAAATCATAAAAAAAGGTTGCAAAGGTGTCGAGACCATGGTAGTAGTCTTTTTTGGAAAAAATTATTAAATTAAATTTTTTTAATTTGGAATGAAAAATTTTAAAGAAAAATTAAATTCGAATTAATCCAACTTGAAGAAAAAGGGTTTTCAGGGTGGCCTGGAGGTTTTTTTTTGAGAAAAATTATTAATTGATTTTTTTTTGGAATTAAAAAATAAAAAAATTATTCGATTAATCCGACAAAGAAGAAAAAGTTTTGAGACGGTGGTTTTTTATTTAAATTGAAAAAAAAAATTAAAATTAATTAAAATTTGGAAATTGAAATAAAAAATTAATTTAAAACGAATTATCCGACGAGTCTAGTCAAAATGTAAAGGCGGGGTTGGCCGGGGAGGTTTCTGTTTGGAAAAGTATTAAATTTTTTTATTTTAATTGAAATTAAAAATATTATATTAAAATTGTAAAAAGAACGTGGTTGAAAAGTGACGATTTAGTCAGGATCTGAGGGGTTCAGGGTTCGATGGATTTTTATTTTATTGAAAATAAAATAAAAAAAAATTTAAAATTTAAAATTTTAAATTAACCACTAGTCAAAAAGCAGGGCAGTGGCCAGGCCCGGATCCTTAAGAAAAAAGGTCGAGACCCTGGAGTTTTTTTTTTATTTTGGAAATTGAAATAAATAAAATTAAATTAAATTCGAAATTTAATCCGAACGTAGTCTAGTCAAAAGTGTAGAGCACAGTGGTCCGTGGAGGACTCCTGACTCTGAGAAAAAGGTTCAGGGTTCGAGCCCCTGGAGGTTTTTTTTATTTGGAATTAAAATAATAAAAATTAAATTAAATTCGAAATTTAATCGAACGTAGTCTAGTCAAAAGTGTAAGAGCAGCAGTGGTCCAGGCGGGCTCCGACTCTGAAGAAAAAGGTTCAGGGTTCCGGGGCCCCTGGAGGTTTTTTTTTTTTTTGGGGGAAAAAAATTTAAATAAAATAAAATTTAAATTTCGAATATTATCAAAAGTAAGCAGCATGGTAAGTGGCAGGTCCTGCTTGAGAAAAGCCCGTCAAAAAGGGGTTTTTTAATTTTTTTTAATTTGGAAATTAAAAAATTAAATTAAATTAAATCGAATAATCAAAATGTAAAGCAAAAGTGTAAGCAGATCGGGTCTGGAAAAGGTGGGGTTCGAAAAAGGGGGTTTTTTTTTGGATGAAAGTAAATTAATTAAATTAAAAAAAACAAAAATTAAATTAAAAATTTAAACCAAACGTGGCCCAGTCAATTGATCTGAGAGAGGTTGGGGTTCCGACGGAAAGGTTATTGGAAAGGAAATTTTATTATTTAAATTAAAAAATAATAATTATAAAATTGTATAGAACGTGGTCATGGGGGTCTACTTAAGAAAAGCGGGGTTTCGAGCCGGATTTTATTGGAAGAAAAAATTAAATTAAAAATTGGATTTTTTTATTTAATAAAAATTAAAAAATTTTAAATGATAAATCGACTTAATAAAAAGGTTAAGGCCAGACCGGGAGGTTTTCTTTATTTGGAATGAAAAAGTTAAATTAATAAAGGGTTTTGAATGTAGAAAAATTAAAAAATTCAACGGAATCTATCTAGAAAAAGGGTTTGGGTAGACCGAGGGTTTTTTTGGTTAAATTTAAAAAGGTTTAGTTTAAGTTGAGTTTTTTTGGGGGGGGGGAATGGTTAAATAAATTTTTTGGTTTTATCAAGTGTAGGGTGGGGGGTGGTCAGTGGGATTGATGGAAAGGTGGGGTTGGCCTGGATTTTTTGGAATTTTGGAAAAAAAATTTTTTTGGGAATATGTAATGGTTGGTTTTTTTTGGTTTTTTTTTTGGGAAAAAAAAAATTTAAATTTTTTTGGGGGGGGAAAAGAATAATTTTTTTAAAAATTTTTGGGGGTTTTTGGGGGTTTTGATTTGGAAAGAGGGGTTAGGGGGGGGTTTTTTTTTTTGGGGGAAAAAAAAAAAATTTTTAAATTTTTTTTTGGGGGGGGGGGGGGGGGTTTTTTGGGGGGGTTTTTTTGGGGGGGGGGGGGGGGGGGTTTTTTTTTTAAGGGAGGAAAAAAAAAAAAAAAAATTTTGGGGGGGGGGGGTGGGTTTTTTTTTTTTTTGGGGGGGGGGGGGGGGGGGGGGGAAAAAAAAAAAAAAAAAATTTTTTAAAAAAAAATTTTTTTTTTGGGGGGTTTTTTTTTAGTGGGGGTTTTGGAATTTTTTTTAGGGGGGGTTTTAAAAAAAAAATTTTTTTTTTAAATGGGGTTTTTTTTTTTTTTTTGGAGTTTTTAAAAAAAAAAAATTTTTGGGGTTTTGGGGGGGGGGGAAAAAGGAAATTTTTGGGGGGGGAAATTTTTTAAAGGGGTTTGGGGGGGGGGGGTTTTTTTTTTGGGGGGGTTATTTAAATTTTTTTTTTTTTTTTAAAGAAAAAAAAATTTTTTGTTTAAAATTTTTTGGGGGGGGGGTGGTTGGGGTTGTTGGAAAAGGTTGGGGTTGGGGGGGGTTTTTTTTTTTGGGGGGAAATGAAAAAATTTTTTTTAAAAAAAAGGGGGTTTTTTGGGGGGGGTTGGGTAAATTTAAAAAGGGGGGGGGGTTTTTGGGGGGATTTTTTTTTTTAAAAATTTTTTAAAAAAGGGGGGGGGGGGGGGGTTTGGGTTTTTTTTTTTGGGGGGGGGTTTTTTGGGGGAAAAAAAATTTTTTTTAAATTGAAAAAATTAATTTAATTTTTTAAAATTTAAAAAGGGGGGTGGGGGGGGGGTTTTTGGGTTGAAGGGGTTTTTTTAGGGGGGGGGGTTTTTTTTTTTTTTTTGGAATTAAAAAAAAATAATTTTTTAAATTAAATTGGGGGGGGGGGGGGTTTTGGGGTTTTTTTTTAGGGTAAAGGGGGGTTTTTTGGGGGGGGGAGGGGGGGAAGGGGGTTAAAAAAAAAAATTTTTTTGGGGGGGGGGGGGGGGGGTTTTTTGGGGTTTTTGTTTTTATTTTAAATTTTTTTTTTTTGAAAAAATTTAAAAAAATTGGGGGTTTTTGGGGGGGAAAAAATTTGGGGGGTGGGGGGGGGGGGGTTTTTTTTTTTTTTTTGGGGGGGTTTTTTTTATAAAAAAAATTTTTTAATAAATTTAAAAAAAAGGTGGGGGGTTTGGGGGAGGGGGTTGGGGGGGGGGGTTTTTTTTTTTTGGGGGGAAAATTAAATTAAAATTAAATTTTGGGGGGGGGAAAAATTTTTAATTAATTGGGGGGGGGGGAAAATTTTTTAAAAAAAAAAAGGGGGTTGGGGGGGAAAAATGGGTTGGAAGAAAACTTTTAAAAGGGTTAGGCCGGGGTTTTTTTTTTGGTTTTTTAAAAAAAAAAATTTAAATTAAATTAAATTTTTTAAATAACTTTAGTCTAGTAAAAGTGTAAGGCAGCAGTGGTCCAGTGGCAGGACTCCTGACTCTAAAGGGAAAAGGTTCGGGTTCGAGCCCCTTTGGAGGTTTTTTTTTTTTTTTTTTGGAAATTGAAAATAAATAAATAAAATTAAATTTAAAATTTTAAACCCGAACGTAGTAAAAGTCAAAAGTGTAAGAGCAGCAGTGGTCAGGAGGTCCTGACTCTGAAGAAAAAGGTTCAGGGTTCGAGACCCTGGGGTTTTTTTTTTTTTGGAAATTGAAATAAATAAAATTAAATTAAATTTGAAAATTTAATCCGAACGTAGTCTATTTCAAAAGTTGTAAGAGCAGCAGTGGTCCAGTGGAGGACTCCTGATCTGAAGAAAAAGGTTCAGGGTTCGGACCCTGGAGGTTTTTTTTTTTTGGAAATTGAAAATAAATAAAAAATTTAAAATTTTGAAATTTAACCCGAACGTAGTTAGTCAAAAGTGTAAGAGCAGCAGGGGTTTCCAGTGGCAGGACTCCTGACTCTGAAGAAAAAGGTTCAGGGTTCGAGACCCTGGAGGGTTTTTTTTTTTATTTTGGAAATTGAAAATAAATAAAATAAAATTAAATTTGAAATTTAATCCGAACTTTA
>JASTWB010000702.1:0-10625 GCA_032158295.1 Pycnopodia helianthoides | reverse complement strand
GGAGTTGAGTTTGAGTATAACTCAAAAACTAAGCATGCTAGAGAGACGAAATTTGTACCTGAATGTTCCTTGCATAGTCCTGCATCCGAAAATCATTTTTTAAGGCAACTTCGGCCATTCTTCATAGAGGAAATTACAGGCAAGTGACGATACTCCGAATGTTCTTCAAACGCATGTCTAATGGGATTTTTGTACACAGTGCTGTTCGAAAGAGAAACATAAAGTATGCACGGTCAAATCACCCTCAAATCAATGCTGGATTTTTACAATTTTATACCATTGGAAAGCCCGTCTCAAGGGCTCTAGATTCATACTAGATATGTGGCAGTGACTATTTTGTAGGCGACGCGAGTGGCCAGAGAGTAGGGCTAATACAGTAGCAACTAAGCAGTAGAAGGGGGGCTGCGTAGTAAAACTGTCAAGGAATATACTGCCGAATAATGGCTGGAAACAAATTCGGAGTTGAGTTTGAGTATAACTCATGAACTAAGCATGCTAGAGAGACGAAATTTGTACCTGAATGTTCCTTGCATAGTCCTGCATCCGAAAATTATTTTTAAGGCAACTTTCGGCCATCTTTATAGAGGAAATTACAGGCAAGTGACGATACTCCGAATGTTCTTCAAACGCATGTCTAATGGGATTTTTGTACACAGTGCTGTTCGAAAGAGAAACATAAAGTATGCACGGTCAAATCACCCTCAAATCAATGCTGGATTTTTACAATTGTTATACCATTGGAAAGCCCGTCTCAAGGGCTCTAGATTATACTAGATATGTGGCAGTGACTATTTTGTAGGCGACGCGAGTGGCCAGAGAGTAGGGCTAATACAGTAGCAACTAAGCATAGAAGGGGGCTGCGTAGTAAAACTGTCAAGGAATATACTGCCGAATAATGGCTGGAAACAAATTCGGAGTTGAGTTTGAGTATAACTCATGAACTAAGCATGCTAGAGAGACGAAATTTGTACCTGAATCGTTCCTTGCATAGTCCTGCATCCGAAAATCATATTTTTAAGGCAACCTTTCGGCCATCTTCATAGAGGAAATTACAGGCAAGTGACGATACTCCGAATGTTCTTCAAACGCATGTCTAATGGGATTTTTGTACACAGTGCTGTTCGAAAGAGAAACATAAAGTATGCACGGTCAAATCACCCTCAAATCAATGCTGGATTTTTACAAATTTTATACCATTGGAAAGCCCGTCTCAAGGGCTCTAGATTCATACTAGATATGTGGCAGTGACTATTTTGTAGGCGACGCGAGTGGCCAGAGAGTAGGGCTAATACAGTAGCAACTAAGCAGAGAAGGGGCTGCGTAGTAAAACTGTCAAGGAATATACTTGCCGAATAATGGCTGGAAACAAATTCGGAGTTGAGTTTGAGTATAACTCAGAACTAAGCATGCTAGAGAGACGAAATTTGTACCTGAATCTTCCTTGCATAGTCCTGCATCCGAAAATCATTTTTTAAGGCAACTTTCGGCCATCTTCATAGAGGAAATTACAGGCAAGTGACGATACTCCGAATGTTCTTCAAACGCATGTCTAATGGGATTTTTTGTACACAGTGCTGTTCGAAAGAGAAACATAAAGTATGCACGGTCAAATCACCCTCAAATCAATGCTGGATTTTTACAAATTTTATACCATTGGAAAGCCCGTCTCAAGGGCTCTAGATTCATACTAGATATGTGGCAGTGACTATTTTGTAGGCGACGCGAGTGGCCAGAGAGTAGGGCTAATACAGTAGCAACTAAGCAAGAAGGGGGCTGCGTAGTAAAACTGTCAAGGAAATATACTGCCGAATAATGGCTGGAAACAAATTCGGAGTTGAGTTTGAGTATAACTCTAGAACTAAGCATGCTAGAGAGACGAATTTGTACCTGAATTTCCTTGCATAGTCCTGCATCCGAAATCTATTTTTAAGGCAACTTTCGGCCATCTTCATAGAGGAATTACAGGCAAGTGACGATACTCCGAATGTTCTTCAAAGCATGTCTAATGGGATTTTTGTACACAGTGCTGTTCGAAAGAAAACATAAAGTATGCACGGTCAAATCACCCTCAATCAATGCTGGATTTTTACAATTTTATACCATTGGAAAGCCCGTCTCAAGGGCTCTAGATTCATACTAGATATGTGGCAGTGACTATTTTGTAGGCGACGCGAGTGGCCAGAGAGTAGGGCTAATACAGTAGCAACTAAGCAAGAAGGGGGGTGCGTAGTAAAACTGTCAAGGAATATACTGCCGAATAATGGCTGGAAACAAATTCGGAGTTGAGTTTGAGTATAACTCTGAACTAAGCATGCTAGAGAGACGAAATTTGTACCTGAATTTCCTTGCATAGTCCTGCATCCGAAAATCATGTTTTAAGGCAACTTTCGGCATCTTCATAGAGGAAATTACAGGCAAGTGACGATACTCCGAATGTTCTTCAAACGCATGTCTAATGGGATTTTTGTACACAGTGCTGTTCGAAAGAGAAACATAAAGTATGCACGGTCAAATCACCCTCAAATCAATGCTGGATTTTTACAAATTTTATACCATTGGAAAGCCCGTCTCAAGGGCTCTAGATTCATACTAGATATGTGGCAGTGACTATTTGTAGGCGACGCGAGTGGCCAGAGAGTAGGGCTAATACAGTAGCAACTAAGCAGAGAAGGGGGCTGCGTAGTAAAACTGTCAAGGAATATACTCCGAATAATGGCTGGAAACAAATTCGGAGTTGAGTTTGAGTATAACTCTGAACTAAGCATGCTAGAGAGACGAAATTTGTACCTGAATCTTCCTTGCATAGTCCTGCATCCGAAAATATTTTTTAAGGCAACTTTCGGCCATCTTCATAGAGGAAATTACAGGCAAGTGACGATACTCCGAATGTTCTTCAAACGCATGTCTAATGGGATTTTTGTACACAGTGCTGTTCGAAAGAGAAACATAAAGTATGCACGGTCAAATACCTCAAATCAATGCTGGATTTTACAAATTTTATACCATTGGAAAGCCGTCTCAAGGGCTCTAATTCATACTAGATATGTGGCATGACTATTTTGTAGGCGACGCGAGTGGCCAGAGAGTAGGGCTAATACAGTAGCAACTAAGCAAGAAGGGGCTGCGTAGTAAAACTGTCAAGGAATATACTGCCGAATAATGGCTGGAAACAAATTCGGAGTTGAGTTTGAGTATAACTCATGAACTAAGCATGCTAGAGAACGAAATTTGTACCTGAATCTTCCTTGCATAGTCCTGCATCCGAAAATATTTTTTAAGGCAACTTTCGGCCATCTTATAGAGGAAATTACAGGCAAGTGACGATACTCCGAATGTTCTTCAAACGCATGTCTAATGGGATTTTTGTACACAGTGCTGTTCGAAAGAGAAACATAAAGTATGCACGGTCAAATCACCCTCAAATCAATGCTGGATTTTTACAATTTTATACCATTGGAAAGCCCGTCTCAAGGGCTCTAATTCATACTAATATGTGGCATGCGATTTTGTAGGGGCGCGAGTGGCCAAGAGTAGGGCTAATACAGTAGCAACTAAGCAGAGAAGGGGGCAGAAGGGGGCTGCGTAGTAAAACTGTCAAGGAATATACTGCCGAATAATGGCTGGAAACAAATTCGGAGTTGAGTTTGAGTATAACTCATGAACTAAGCATGCTAGAGAACGAAATTTGTACCTGAATCTTCCTTGCATAGTCCTGCATCCGAAAATCATTTTTTAAGGCAACTTTCGGCCATCTTCATAGAGGAAATTACAGAGACGAATTACCTGATTTCCTTGCATGTCTGCATCGAAATATTTTAAGGCAATTTCGGCATCTTCATAGAGAAATTACAGCAAGTGACGATACTCCGAAGTCTTCAAACGCATGTCTAATGGGATTTTTGTACACAGTGCGTTCGAAAGGAAACATAAAGTATGCACGTCAATACCTCAAACAATGCTGGATTTTACAATTTTACCATTGGAAAGCCGTCTCAAGGCTCTAATTATATAATATGTGGCAGGCTTTGTAGCGACGGAGTGGCCAGGAGTAGGTATACAGTAGCAACTAGCAGAGGGTGCGTAGTAAAAGTCAAGAATATACTGCAATAATGGTGAAACAAATGAGTTGTTTGATATACTCAGAATAGCTGCAGAGAGACGAATTTGTACCTGATTTCCTTGCATAGTCCTGATCCGAAAATTTTTAAGGCAACTGGCCATTATAGAGAAATTACAGCAAGTGACGATACTCGATGTTCTTCAAGCATGTCTAATGGATTTGTACCAGTGTGTTCGAAAGAGAACATAAAGTATGCACGGTCAAATACCTCAAACAATGCGGATTTTACATTTTTACCATTGAAAGCCGTCTAAGGCTCTAGATTATACTAATATGTGGCATGACTTTTGTAGGGCGCGAGTGGCCAGAGAGTAGGCTAATACAGTAGAACTAAGCAGAGAGGGTGCTAGTAATGCAAGAATATACTCCGATAATGGTGGAACAAATTCGGAGTTGAGTTTGAGTATAATCTGAACTAAGCATGCTAAGAACGAAATTTGTACTGAATTTCCTTGCATAGTCCTGCATCCGAAATGGATTTTTTAAGGCAACTTGGCATCTTATAGAGGAAATTACATGGAAGTGACGATACTCCGAATGTTCTTCAAACGATGGTCTAATGGATTTTGATACACAGTGCTGTTCGAAAGAGAAACCTAAAGTGCACGGTCAAATACCATCAAACAATGCGGATTTGACAATTTATACATTGGAAAGCCGTCTCAAGGGCTCAAATTCAGATATGTGGCAGTGACTATTTGTAGGACGAGCGATGAGCCAGAAGTAGGTATACATGCAACTAAGCATAGAAGGCGGTGCGTATGTAAACTGTCAAGGAATATACTCCGATAATGGTGGAAACAAATTCGAGTTCTTAGTATACTCTGAATAAGCATGCTAGAACGAATTTGTACGAATTTCCTTATAGTCCTGCATCCGACAAATCATGTTTTATAGGCAACTTCGCTTTCATAGAGAAATTACAGGCAGTGACATACTCCGAATGTTCTTCAAACGCATGTCTAATGGGATTTTTGTACACAGTGCTGTTCGAAAGAGAAACATAAAGTATGCACGGTCAAATCACCTCAAATCAATGCTGGATTTTTACAATTTTATACCATTGGAAAGCCCGTCTCAAGGGCTCTAAATTCATACTAGATATGTGGCATACATTGAAGCCGTCTCAAGGGCTCAGATGATACTAATAGTGCAGTGACTATGAGGAAGGGTGCGAGAGTAGTAAAACGTAGAATATGCGAAAGGTGGACAAATTCGGAGTGGGTTGTATAAACTGAAGAAATCTAGAAAAGGAAAATTTCCGAATTTTTGTAATCTGACAAATCTAGTTGAGGAATTTGTCGGCATCTTCTAGAAATACGGCAAGGACATTAGCAACTTTCGAACTTCTAAGGATTTTGAACAGTGCTGTTCGAAGAGAAACATAAGATGCAGGAAATTTCAATGCATGCGGATTTAAATTGAGTCCATTGAACCATCTCGGATTACATTTATACATTGGAGCCTTTTTAGGGCCGATGCCAATGATTCAGTGACTATAGCGAGAAGGGCGGGAGTAACTGTAAGATATACTAGAAAGGTGGAAACAAAATTCAGGAATTATCGAATAATGCTGAAACAAGATGTGGAGTTGAAATTACCGAATATTCTGCATAGCCTGATCGAAATTTTTTAAGCACTTGCATCTTCATCGAAATTAAGATTTAGCAACTTCGAGTTCTTCAAAGAAATTAATGGATTTTTGATACCGATGTTCAAAGAATTAAGGATTGTCAATCCTTCAAAAGAACGGATTTAAATTTATCCTTGAAAACCCTCAAGGGTCTAATTTATACCTGAATTGGCAGTGCAGGTTTAGTGACGAGTGGCAGAGATTAGGGCAACAGTGCAGCAGAGAGAAGGGAGTGCATAAAATGAAGGATATAGAAATAATGGTGAACAAATTGAGTGATTGAGTTAATTAGATAAATTCTGAAAAGAGAGAAATTTGTACCTGAATTCCTTGCATAGTCCTGCATCCGAAATTATTTTTAAGGCAACTTTCGGCCATCTTATAGAGGAAATTACAGGCAAGTGAGATACTCCGAATTTCTTCAAAGCATGTCTAATGGGATTTTTGTACACAGTGCTGTTCGAAAGAGAAACATAAAGTGCACGGTCAAATCACCTCAAACAATGCTGGATTTTTACAATTTATACCATTGGAAAGCCCGTCTCAAGGGCCTAGATTATACTAGATATGTGCAGTGACTATTTTGTAGGCGGAGTGGCCAGAGAGTAGGGTAATACAGTAGCAACTAAGCAGAGAAGGGCTGCGTAGTAAAACTGTCAAGGAATATACTGCCGAATAATGGTGGAAACAATTGGATTGAGTTGAATTTGATAAATCTAGAACAAGATGTACTTTGTACCTGAATCTTCCTTGCATAGTCCTGCATCGAAAATTATTTTTAAGGCAACCTTCGGCCATCTTTAGAGAAATTACAGGCAAGTGACGATACTCCGAATGTTCTTCAAACGCATGTCTAATGGGATTTTTTACACGTGCTGTTCGAAAGAGAAACATAAAGTATGCACGGTCAAATCACCCTCAAAGCAATGTGGATTTTACAATTTTATACCATTGGAAAGCCCGTTCAAGGGCTCTAATTATACTAGATATGTGGCAGTGACTATTTTGTAGGAGCGATGCGAGTGGCAACAGTAGCACTAACAAGAGGGACTGCATAAAAGAGGATTATCGAATAAGGATAAACATTCGATAGTTTGAGAAAATCGAATAAGTGAGAAACCGAATTGTCCTGAATTTCTGATGTCCTGCATCGATCATTTTAGAACTTTTTGGCAACTTATAGGAAATTACCAAGAGATACCAAGTTCTAAACCATGTCTAAGGATTTTTGTAACAGTGCTGTTCGAAAGAGAAACATAAAGTATGCACGGTCAAATCACCCTCAAACAATGCTGGATTTTTACAATTTTATACCATTGGAAAGCCCGTCTCAGGGCTCTAGATTTATACTAGATATGTGGCAGTGACTATTTTGTAGGCGACGCGAGTGGCCAGAGAGTAGGGCTAATACAGTAGCATAAGCAAGAAGGGGGCGTAGTAAAACTGTCAAGGAATATACTGCCGAATAATGGTGGAAACAAATTCGGAGTTGAGTTTGAGTATAACTCTAGAACTAAGCATGCTAGAGAAACGAAATTTGTACCTGAATCTTCCTTGCATAGTCCTGCATCCGAAAATCATGTTTTTAAGGCAACTTTCGGCCATCTTCATAGAGGAAATTACAGGCAAGTGACGATACTCCGAAGTTCTTCAAACGCATGTCTAATGGGATTTTTGTACACAGTGCTGTTCGAAAGAGAAACATAAAGTATGCACGGTCAAATTCACCCTCAAATCAATGCTGGATTTTTACAATTTTATACCATTGGAAAGCCGTCTCAAGGGCTCTAGATTCATACTAATATGTGGCAGTGACTATTTTGTAGGCGACGCGAGTGGCCAGAGAGTAGGGCTAATACAGTAGCAACTAAGCAGAGAAGGGGCTGCGTAGTAAAACTGTCAAGGAATATACTGCCGAATAATGGTGGAAACAAATTCGGAGTTGAGTTTGAGTATAACTCATGAACTAAGCATGCTAGAGAAACGAAATTTGTACCTGAATCTTCCTTGCATAGTCCTGCATCCGAAAATTCATGTTTTAAGGCAATTCGCCATCTAAAAAAAAAAAAAAAAAAAAAAAAAAAAAAAAAAAAAAAATTGGAAAGCCGTCTCAAGGGCTCTAAATTATACTAGATATGTGGCAGTGCGATTTTGTAGGCGACGCGAGTGGCCAGAGAGTAGGGCTAATACAGTAGCAACTAAGCATAGAAGGGGGCTGCGTAGTAAAACTGTCAAGGAATATACTGCCGAATAATGGCTGGAAACAAATTCGGAGTTGATTGATATAACTCTAGAACTAAGCATGCTAGAGAAACGAAATTTGTACCTGAATCTTCCTTGCATAGTCCTGCATCCGAAAATCATATTTTTAAGGCAACTTTCGGCCATCTTCATAGAGGAAATTACAGGCAAGTGACGATACTCCGATGTTCTTCAAAGCATGTCTAATGGATTTTTGTACACAGTGCTGTTCGAAAGAGAAACATAAAGTATGCACGGTCAAATCACCCTCAAATCAATGCTGGATTTTTACCAATTTTATACCATGGAAAGCCCGTCTCAAGGGCTCTAGATTCATACTAATATGTGGCAGTGACGATTTTGTAGGGGACGCGAGTGGCCAGAGAGTAGGGCTAATACAGTAGCAACTAGCAGAGAAGGGGGCTGCGTAGTAAAACTGCAAGGAATATACTGCCGAATAATGGCTGGAAACAAATTCGGAGTTGAGTTTGAGTATAACTCATGAACTAAGCATGCTAGAGAGACGAAATTTGTACCTGAATCTTCCTTGCATAGTCCTGCATCCGAAAATAATGTTTTAGGCAACTTTCGGCCATCTTTAGAGAAATTAAGGCAAGTGACGATACTCCGAATGTTCTTCAAACGCATGTCTAATGGGATTTTTGTACACAGTGCTGTTCGAAAGAGAAACATAAAGTATGCACGGTCAAATCACCCTCAAATCAATGCTGGATTTTTACAATTTTATACCATTGGAAAGCCGTCTCAAGGGCTCTAGATTCATACTAGATATGTGGCCGTGACTATTTTGTAGGCGACGCGAGTGGCCAGAGAGTAGGGCTAATACAGTAGCAACTAAGCAGAGAAGGGGGTGCGTAGTAAAACTGTCAAGGAATATACTGCCGAATAATGGCTGGAAACAAATTCGGAGTTGAGTTTGAGTATAACTCTAGAACTAAGCATGCTAGAGAGACGAAATTTGTACCTGAATGTTCCTTGCATAGTCCTGCATCCGAAAATCATATTTTTAAGGCAATTCGCCATCTTAAAAAAAAAAAAAAAAAAAAAAAAAAAAAAAAAAATTGGAAAGCCGTCTCAAGGGCTCTAGATTCATACTAGATATGTGGCATGACTATTTTGTAGGCGACGCGAGTGGCCAGAGAGTAGGGCTAATACAGTAGCAACTAAGCAGAGAAGGGGCTGCGTAGTAAAACTGTCAAGGAATATACTTCCGAATAATGGCTGGAAACAAATTCGGAGTTGAGTTTTTGAGTATAACTCTAGAACTAAGCATGCTAGAGAGACGAAATTTGTACCTGAATCTTCCTTGCATAGTCCTGCATCCGAAAATTATTTTTAAGGCAACTTTCGGCCATCTTATAGAGGAAATTACAGGCAAGTGACGATACTCCGAATGTTCTTCAAACGCATGTCTAATGGGATTTTTGTACACAGTGCTGTTCGAAAGAGAAACATAAAGTATGCACGGTCAAATCACCCTCAAACAATGCTGGATTTTTACAATTTTATACCATTGGAAAGCCCGTCTCAAGGGCTCTAGATTATACTGATATGTGGCAGTGACATTTTGTAGGGGCGCGAGTGGCAGAGAGTAGGGCTAATACAGTAGCAACTAAGCAGGAAGGGGTGGTAGTAAAACTGCAAGGAATATACTGCCGAATAATGGTTTGGAAAAACAAATTCGGAGTTGAGTTTGAGTAAACTCATGAACTAAGCATGCTAGAGAAACGAAATTTGTACTGAATTTCCTTGCATAGTCCTGCATCCAAAAAATTTTTGTTTTAAGGCAATTTTCGGCCATCTTCTTAGAGGAAATTAAGGCAAGTGACGATACTCCGAAGTTCTTAAAACGCATGTCTAATGGGATTTTTGTAACACAGTGCTGTTCGAAAGAGAAACATAAAGTATGCACGGTCAAATACCTCAAATCAATGGGATTTTACAAATTTATACCATTGGAAAGCCGTTCAAGGGCTCTAAATTCATACTAAATGTGGCACTGGATTTTGTAGGGCGCGAGTGGCAGAGAGTGGGCTAATACAGTAGCAACTAAGCAAGAAGGGGGCTGCGTATAAAACTGTAAAGGGAAATTTTACTGCCAATAATGGTGAAAAAAAATTTCGGAGTTGTTGATATAACTCAAAAAGCAGCAAAAAGAAACAAAATTTTACCTTTTTTCCCTTGCATGTCCTGCACCCAAAAATTTTTTTAAGGAAATTTTTGGCCATTTATAGGGAAATTAAGGAAGTACGATACCCGTTTTCAAAGCATTTAAGGGGTTTTTGAACACAGTGCTTTTCAAAGAGAAAATAAAGTATGCAGGGTAAATACCCTCAAAAAATGCTGGATTTTTCCAATTTTTACCAGGGGAAACCCCGTCTCGGGGCTTTTTATTAATATGGCAGGCATTTTGGGGGGCGATGGCCAGAGATGGGGTAATACGTAGCAATAACAAGAAGGGGTGCTGAAAAACGAAAGAAAATAATCCGAAAAATGGGGAAAAAAATTTGGATTATTTAGTATAACTCAAAAACAACATGCGAGAACGAAATTTGTCCCTAACTTTTTGATAGTCTGCATCCAAAATATTTTTTTAAGGCAATTTTTGGG
>JASTWB010000701.1:0-10626 GCA_032158295.1 Pycnopodia helianthoides | reverse complement strand
CGGGGGCAAAGCCATAACAAAGTTCTGTAACATAAACATCCACTAATAAATATTTCATTTGTACAAGGTTAACTTGAGCACATTTACTGAAAATAATGAGCTTGAAACGGCCAACATAACACGGTACAAACCATTTTATGCATCATGATTTCCGCAAATCGTAAAAAAAAACTATTATTTCATAAAAAAAAAAACATTGGTCCTGGTGGGATTCCATCAAATTTTTTTAAAAGCAGCGGGCTGAAAAGAACAATGGCTAAGGGGGGAAAAAACACAGCCGGGCGTTGGCGCTATGCCAAATTAACGGTCACCATTTATTACGAATGTCTCGAGGGGACATGTGCGTGCATGTGATTTTTTTATTAATTGATTTAAAAATTTTTGGTATTACATGCCAATAGTCTGTATTAAAATGGAAGTGTTGAAAACTTGAACTGGCAACATTACACGGTAAGAACTGCAACATACATGATGGGTCGCATGGTTTAAGGCTTGGAATGTCCTCAGTCCAGAGGGTGAACAAATAGTACAACTAGTTGGTGTGACCGCAAAGTGTATCGCCTAACATCCTTTGTGCTCGGCCCTTTGTTGCTACTAAATGCACAGGTTGCCTAGACATATTACTATTTCATCTTGTCCAAGGTAAACTGGATTACATTTACGGAAGTAATGGGCTTAAACTGGCAGTGATACATGGTACAAACCTTATTAAGCGCTAGATTTCTGTAAATCGCAAAAAAAACTGGTCATTTCAATTTCAACATCATTTTGGTCCTTGTGGGGCCCCATACATTTTAGTAGACGTGGGGCGTTTTGAAAAAGGGCAAAAAGGGGGAAAAAAGCCGAGGAGGGTGCTATGCAATTTAAGGTCACGTTTTCGTACGGGGGCCTCGAAGGGACATGGGCCAAGTTGTTATGCTTCAATGCCAAAGTTAGGAATTGGTGGTCACAGTTGGATGTCTTTTTTCCCCCCTAAAAAATTTTTTGTGTCTCAAGAAAGGGTGAAATAGCCGGAGATAATTTGTTGACAAAAAAAATTAATTATACGAAAAAAAAAGGGGGGTTTGGGGCGGGGGGAGCAAACCCTAAAAAAAGTTCTTTAACATAATACTACACATAAAAAATTTTTATTTGTCAAGGGTTAATTTGACAATTTACTGAAAAAAAAAGAGCTTAAAACGGCCAAAAAATCACGGTCAAACCTTTTTATACATGATTTCCGAAAATCAAAAAAAAAAAACTATTTTTTCATAAAAAAAAACATTGGCCCCTGGGGGATTCCATCTTTTTTTTAAAAGCAGCGGGTGAAAAAAACAATGGAAAAAGGGGGGGAAAACACAGCCGGGGGGCGCTTGCCAATTAAGGGTCACATTTTTACGAATGTCGAGGGGACATTGCTGCGTGTTTTTTTTTTATTAATTGAGTTAAATTTTGGTATTACATGCCAATATCTGTTTTAAAACATGAAGTGTTAAAATTTGAACTGGCAACTTTACACGGAAAGAACTGCACATACATATGGGCGAGGGTTTAAGGCGGGAATGCCTTATTTCCAAGGTAAAAAAATGTAAACAAAAGGTGTGAGCAAGTGTATCCCCTAAACCTTTGTGCTCGGCCCTTGTTGTACAAAATGACAGGTTGCCTGCTATAACTATTTACTGCCCAAGGAAAAAACTGGATTACATTTACTGGAATAATGGCTTAAACGGGAAAGATACAGGGTAAAAACCCTTATTAGCCTATGATTTCTGAAATCGAAAAAAAAAACTGGTCATTTCAATTCAAATCACTTTGGCCCTTGTGGGTTCCAAAATTTATGTGAAGTGGCTGTAAAAACAATGGCTAAAATGGGGAAAAAAACCCCCGAGGAGGGGTCCCATGCCAATTTTCGGTCACGATTTGTTACGAAGGCCTCGAAGGGACATCAGGCTTGAGTTGTGTCATCCCATCAATCCCAAAGTTGGGAAATTTTGGTGGCACAGTTGGGATGCCTTTCCCCCTATAAATTATTTGTGCCTCAAGAAAAAGGTAAAAATTAGCCGTGAGATAAGTTTGTTGACAAAAAAAATTAATTATACGAGAAAAAAAAAGTGGGGTTGGCAGGGCAGCAAAACCATAACAACAGTTCGAACATAATACATAACTAAAAAATATTTCATTTGTAAAAGGGGTTAACTTGAGCACATTTACTGAAAAAATGAGTTTGAAAGGGCCCAAACAATACAGGGTAAAAACCTTTTTATAACATGACTTCCGCAAATCGAAAAAAAAAAACTATTTTTTCATAAAAAAAAACTTTTGGCCCCTGGGGATTCCCCCCCTTTTTTTAAAAAGCAGGGGGCTGAAAAGAACAATGGCTAAGGGGGAAAACACACCCCGGGCGGGCGCTTTCCCAAATTAACGGCCCCATTTTTTACAAATGCTCGGGGGAATGTGCGGCATGTATTTTTTTTTAATTGAGTTTAAAATTTTGGTTTACAGCCAATAGTCTGTTTAAACATGAAGTGTTGAAAACTGAACTGGAACATTCACGGTAGAACTGAAAAATAATGATGGGTCGCAGGTTTAAGGGGGAAATTTCCCTATGTCAAAGGGGGAAAAATAGTACAACAGATGGTGTGACCGCAAAAGTGATCGCCAACATCCTTTGTGCTGGGGCCCTTTGTTGTATAAATGCCGGTTGCCTAGAATATTACTTTTTCTCTTGTCAAAAAAAAAACTGGATTACATTTAGGGAAGTAATGGGTTAAACGGGCAGGAACTGTACAAACCTTTTTAAAGCCTATGATTTCTTAAACCCAAAAAAAAACGGGTCATTTCAATTCAAAAATCACTTTGGTCCTTTTTGGGTTCCATACATTTTTGTAGCATGGCTGTATAGAACAATCTAAAATGAAAAAAACAGAGCCGAGGAGGGTGCTTTCCCAATTTAAACGGTCACGATTTCGTTACAAAGGCCCAAAGGGACATCGGGCCTGAGTTGGTTGCATCAATCCCAAAGTTAGGAATTGGGGTCACAGTTGGGATGCCTTTTCCCCCCCTATAAATTATTTGTGCTCTCAAAAAAGGGTGAAATAGCCGTGAGTAAGTTTGTTGACAAAACAAAAAATTTAACGAGAAAACAAAAGGGGGGGTTTGGGCAGGGGCACAAAGCCATAACAACAGTTCTGTAAATAATAATACACATAATAAATTTTTTCATTTGTCAAGGTTTAACTTGAGCACATTTACTGAAAATAAGAGCTTAAAACGGCCAAAATCAGGGTCCCAACCATTTTTGCTCATGTTTTTCCGCAAATCGAAAAAAAATTTATTTAAAAAAAAAAAAAACTTTGGCCCCTGTGGGATTCCATAAAATTTTTAAAAGCAGGGGGGCTAAAGAACAAGGGCTAAGAGGGGGGAAAACACACCCGGGCGTTGGCGTATCCCAAATTAACGGTCCCCATTTATTACGTGTCTCGGGGGGCATGTGCGTGCAGTGATTTTTTTTTTAATTGAGTTAAAATTTTGGTATTACATGCCAATAGTCTGTTTTAAACATGAAGTGTTAAAAACTTGAAGGGAACATTACCGGTAAGAACTGAAACTACTGAGGGTCAGGGTTTTTAAAGGGTTGGAATTCCTCATGTCCAGGGGGTGAAAAAATAGTACAACTAGATGGTTGACCGCAAGTGTATCGCCTAAATCCTTTTGCTGGGCCCCTTTGTTCTATAAATAAAGGTTCCCAGACATATTACTATTTCATCTTGCCCAAGGTAAATGGTTTACTTTTTACTGGAAGAAATGGGCTTAAACTGGCAGTGATACGGGTAAAAACCCTTATTAACCCCCCCCCCCCCCCCCCCCCCCCCCCCCCCCCCCCCCCCCCCCCCCCCCCCCCCCCCCCCCCCCCCCCCCCCCCCCCCCCCCCCCCCCCCCCCCCCCCCCCCCCCCCCCCCCCCCCCCCCCCCCCCCCCCCCCCCCCCCCCCCCCCCCCCCCCCCCCCCCCCCCCCCCCCCCCCCCCCCCCCCCCCCCCCCCCCCCCCCCCCCCCCCCCCCCCCCCCCCCCCCCCCCCCCCCCCCCCCCCCCCCCCCCCCCCCCCCCCCCCCCCCCCCCCCCCCCCCCCCCCCCCCCCCCCCCCCCCCCCCCCCCCCCCCCCCCCCCCCCCCCCCCCCCCCCCCCCCCCCCCCCCCCCCCCCCCCTTTTTTTTTTTTTTTTTTTTTTTTTTTTTTTTTTTTTTTTTTTTTTTTTTTTTTTTTTTTTTTTTTTTTTTTTTTTTTTTTTTTTTTTTTTTTTTTTTTTTTTTTTTTTTTTTTTTTTTTTTTTTTTTTTTTTTTTTTTTTTTTTTTTTTTTTTTTTTTTTTTTTTTTTTTTTTTTTTTTTTTTTTTTTTTTTTTTTTTTTTTTTTTTTTTTTTTTTTTTTTTTTTTTTTTTTTTTTTTTTTTTTTTTTTTTTTTTTTTTTTTTTTTTTTTTTTTTTTTTTTTTTTTTTTTTTTTTTTTTTTTTTTTTTTTTTTTTTTTTTTTTTTTTTTTTTTTTTTTTTTTTTTTTTTTTTTTTTTTTTTTTTTTTTTTTTTTTTTTTTTTTTTTTTTTTTTTTTTTTTTTTTTTTTTTTTTTTTTTTTTTTTTTTTTTTTTTTTTTTTTTTTTTTTTTTTTTTTTTTTTTTTTTTTTTTTTTTTTTTTTTTTTTTTTTTTTTTTTTTTTTTTTTTTTTTTTTTTTTTTTTTTTTTTTTTTTTTTTTTTTCACTTGGTTTGTTGGGTTTCCCATACTTTTTGAGACAGTCGGCTGTATAGAACAAGGGGCAAAAATAGGAAAACAGAGGAGCGAGGGTGCATCCCAAATTTAAGGGGTCACGATTTCTTTTACAAAGGGGCCCAAAGGGGACATCGGCCCCTAGAGTTGTGTATGCTATCAATCCCAAATTGGGAAATTCGGTGGTCACAGTCTAGGATGCTATTTCCCCCTCTAAATTAGTTTGTGCCTCAAAAAAAATGGGAAATACCGGAGAAAAGGGTTTGTTGCAAAAAAAATTTAAATTATACGAAAAACAAAAGGGGGGTTGGAAAGGGGCAGCAAACCCATACAAAGTTCTGTAAATAAAAAATAAAATAAAAAATATTTCATTTGTCAAGGGTTTTAAACTTGAGCACTTTTACTGAAATAATGAGTTTTGAAACCCCAACAATCCGGTAAAAAACCTTTTTATATCATGACTTCCGCAAATCGTAAAAAAAAAACTTTTTTTTCAAAAAAAAAAAAACATTGGTCCCTGGGGTTCCTAAAATTTTAAAAAAGCAGGGGCGGGAAAAAACAATGGAAAAAGGGGGAAAACACACCCGGGGCGGGCGCTATGCCAATTAACGGTCACATTTTTAGAATGCCCGGGGGGACTGTGCGTGCATGTGTTTTTTTTTTATTAATTGATTAAAATTTTGGTTTTTACATCCCAATAGTCTTTTTTTAAACTGAAGTTTAAAACTTGAATGGAAAACAACACGGTAAGAACTGCAACATACAGGGGGGTCGCAGGTTTTAAAGGCGGGAAAAGTTTATGCCCCAGGGGGGGAAAAATAGTAAACAATGGTGTGCCCGCAAAGTGATCGCCAAACATCTTTTGCTGGGCCCTTTTGTTGCTACTAAATGCCAGGTTGCCTAGCATTTTAACTATTTCATCTTGCCCAAAGGTAAACTGGATTAAATTTTTACGGAAAAAGGGGTTTAAACGGGCGGATACTTGGTAAAAACCTTAAAAGCCTATGTTTTCGAAATCGAAAAAAAATGGTCATTTCAATTCAACATCCTTTGGTCCTTTTTGGGTTCCATACATTTTAGTAACAGGGGGCTGTATAGAACAATGGCTAAAATGAGGAAAAAAAGGCCGAGGGGGGGGTTTGCTATGCCAATTTAACGGTCACGATTTGTTACGAAGGCCCGAAGGGACATCAGGCCTGAGTTGTGTATGCTATCAATGCCAAAGTTAGGAATTCGGTGGTCACAGTCTAGGATGCCATTTCCCCCTCATAAATTAGTTTGTGCTCTCAAGAAAATGGTGAAATAGCCGTGAGATAAGTTTGTTGACAAAACAAATTAATTATACGAGAAAACAAAAGTGGGGTTGGCAGGGGCAGCAAACCCATAACAACAGTTCTGTAACATAATACTACACATAATAAATTTTTTCATTTGTACAAGGTTAACTTGAGCACATTTACTGAAAATAATGAGCTTGAAACGGCCAACAATACACGGTACAAAACCATTTTATGCATCATGACTTCCGCAAATCGTAAAAAAAAACCTATTATTCTTTAAAAAAAAACATTGGCCCCTGTGGGATTCCATCAATTTTTAAAAGCAGCGGGCTAAAAAGAACAATGGCTAAGGGGGGAAAACACAGCCGGGCGGGGCGCTATGCCAAATTAACGGTCACATTTTTACGAATGCCTCGAGGGGACATGTGCGTGCATGTGATTTTTTTTTTTAAATTGAGTTAAAATTTTGGTATACATGCCAATAGTCTGTTTAAACATGAAGTGTTGAAAACTTGAACTGGCAACATTAACACGGTAAGAAACTGAAAACACATGATGGGTCGCATGGTTTAAGGCTGGAATTCCTTATGTCCAGAGGGTGAAAAATAGTACAACAAGATGGTGTGACCGCAAGTGTATCGCCTAACATCCTTTGTGCTCGGCCCTTTGTTGCTACTAAATGCACGGGTTCCCTAGACATATTACTATTTCATCTTGTCCAAGGAAAAACTGGATTACATTTACTGGAAGTAATGGGCCTTAAACTGGCATGATACATGGTACAAACTTATTAAGCCTATGATTTCTGTAAATCGAAAAAAAAAACCTGGTCATTTCAATTCAACATCACTTTGGTCCTTGTTGGGTTCCATACATTTTATGTAGACAGTGGCTGTATAGAACAATGGCTAAAATGAGGAAAACAGAGCCGAGCGAGGGTTTGCTATGCCAATTTAACGGTCACGATTTCGTTACGAAGGCCTCGAAGGGACATCGGGCCCTTTGAGTTGTGTCATGCTATCAATGCCAAAGTTAGGAATTCGGTGGTCACAGTCTAGGATGCTCATTTCCCCCTCATAAATTAGTTTGTGCTCTCAAGAAAATGGTGAAATAGCCGTGAGATAAGTTTGTTGACAAAAAAAATTTAAATTATACGAAAGAACAAAGTGGGTTGGCGGGGGCAGCAAAGCCATAACAATAGTTCTGTAACATAATACTACACATAATAGCTATTTCATTTGTCCAAGGTAAACTTGAGCACATTTACTGAAAATAATGAGCTTGAACTGCCAACAATTCACGGTACAAACCTTTTTAAATCATCATGACTTCCGCAAATCGTAAAAAAAACAACCTATTTTTTTCATTTAAAAAAAAAACATTGGCCCCCTGGGGGATTCCATCAAATTTTTAAAAGCAGCGTGGCTGAAAAGAACAATGCTAAAGGGCGGGGAAAACACAGCGGGCGAGGGCGCTATGCCAAGTTAACGGTCACGATTTCGTTACGAATGCCTCGAGGGGACATGTGCGTGCATGTGATTTTTTTTATTCATTGAGTTACAATTTTTGGTATTACATCCCAATAGTCGTTTAACATAAAAGTTTTAATAAATTGAATGGAACAATACACGGTAAAGGAACTGAACATAATGATAGGTCGGGGGGTTTTTAAGGTTTGGAATGCGTTATGTCCAGAGTGTGAAAAATAGAAACAAAGATGGGGTGACCGCGAAGTGTATCCCCAAAACATAATTTGTGCTCGGCCCTTCGTTGCTACTAAATGTACAGGTTGCCTAGTCATATAACTATTTCATCTTGCCCAAAGGGTTTAACTGGATTACATTTATTTGGAATCAATGAGCTTAAACTGGCAACGATACATGGTACAAACCTTATTATGCACTATGATTTCTGCAAATCGAAAAAAAACCTGGTCATTTCAATTCAACATCATTTTGCCCTTGTTGGGTTCCATTTTTTTTTTGTAGACAGTGGCTGTATAAAACAATGGTAAAATGAGGAAAACAGACCGAGCGGGGTGCTATGCCAATTTAACGGTCACGATTTCGTTACGAAGGCCTCAAAGGGGAAAATCAGCCGTTAGGAGTTGTGTCATGCTATCAATGCAAAGTAGATTGGTGGTCACATCTAGGATGCTCATTTCCCCGTATAAATTAGTTGGCTCTCAGAAATGGTGAATAGCCGGAGATAATTGTTGACAAAACAATTAATTATACGAAAGAACAAAAGTGGGTTTGGCAGGGGCAGCAAAGCCATAACAATAGTTCTGTAACATAATACTACACATAATAGCTATTTCATTTGTCCAAGGTAAACTTGAGCACATTTACTGAAATAATGAGCTTGAACTGCACAATTCACGGTACAAACCATTTTATCATCATGACTTCCGCAAATCGTAAAAAAAACAACCTATTTTTTCATTTAAAAAAAAACATTGGTCCCTGTGGGATTCCATCAAATTTTTAAAAGCAGCGTGCTGAAAAGAACAATGGCTCAAGCGGGGAAAACACAGCGGGCGAGGGCGCTATGCCAAGTTAACGGTCACGATTTCGTTACGAATGCCTCGAGGGGACATGTGCGTGCATGTGATTTTTTTTTATTATTGAGTTAACAATTTTGGTATTACATGCCAATAGTCTGTTTTAAACATGAAGTGTTAGTAAACTTGAACTGGCACATTACACGGTAAGAACTGCTACATACATGATAGGGTCGCAAGGTTTAAGGCATGGAATGCCTTATGTCCAGAGTGGTGAAAAATAGTACAACAAGATGGTGTGACCGCGAAGTGTATCGCCTAACATCCTTTGTGCTCGGCCCTTCGTTGCTACTAAATGTAGTTGTGTCATGCTATCAAGCCAAGTTAGGATTGGTGGCACAGTCTGGATGCTCATTTCCCCTATAATTTGTGTGCTCTCAGAAATGGTGAAATAGCGTGAATAAGTTTGTTGACAACAAATATTACGAAAACAAAAGTGGGTTGCGGGCAGCAAAGCTAACAAAGTCTGAACATAATATACACTAATAGTTTATTGTCAGGTAAACTGAGCACATTATGAAAATAATGAGTTGAACTCAACAATCACGGTACAACCATTTTATCATCTGACTTCCGCAATCGAAAACACTATTTTCATTAAAACATTGGTCCCTGTGGGATTCCATCAAATTTTTAAAAGCAGCGGCTGAAAAGACATGCTAAGGGAAAACACAGCCGGGCGGGGCGCTATGCAATTAACGGTCACATTTTTACGAATGCCGAGGGGACATGTGCGTGCATGTGATTTTTTATTATGAGTTAAATTTTGGTATTACATGCCATTAGTTGTTTAAACTGAAGTGTTGAAACTTGAATGGCAATTACACGGTAAGAATGCACATACATGAGGTGCATGGTTAAGCTGGATGCTATGTCCGAGGGTGAACAAAGTACAAAGTGGTGGACGCAAGTGTACGCCAACATCTTTGCCGGCCTTTGTGCTACAATGCACAGGTTGCCGTCATATTACTATTTCATTTCTTTGCAAGGTAAACTGGATTACATTTACTGGAAGTAATGGGCTTAAACTGGCAGTGATACATGGTACAAACCTTATTAAGCCTATGATTTCTGTAAATCGCAAAAAAAAACTGGTCATTACATTCAACATCACTTTGGTCCTTGTGGGTTCCTACATTTTATGTAACAGTCGGCTGTAGAACATGGCTAAAAATGAGGAAAACAGAGCGGAGGAGCTATGCCAATTTAACAGTCACGATTTCGTTACGAAGGCCTCGAAGGGACATCAGGCCTAGAGTTGTGTCATGCTATCAATGCCAAAGTTAGGAATTCGGTGGTCACAGTCTAGGATGCTCATTTCCCCTCTTAAATTAGTTTGTGCTTCAAGAAAATGGTGAAATGCGTGAGATAAGTTTGTTGACAAAACAAATTAATTATACGAAAGAAAAAATTTGGGTGGGCAGGGAGCAAGCAAAATAACATAGTTCTGTAACATAATACGTACACATACATAGCTATTTCATCCAGGTAAACTTGAGCAATTACTGAAAATAATGAGCTTGAAACTCCCAAAATTTCACGTACAAACATTTTCATTAATCATGACTTCCCAAATCGTAAAAAAAAAAACATTTTTTTTCATTAAAAAAAACATTGGTCCCTGTGGGATTCCATCAAATTTTTAAAAGCAGCGGGCTGAAAAGAACAATGCTCAAGCGGGAAACACAGCCGGCGAGGCGCAATCCAGTTAAACGTCACGATTGTTACGAATGCTTCGAGGGATTGTCGTGCATGTGATTTTTTTTATTCATTGAGTTACAATTTTGTATTACAACCCAAATTTTGTCTTTTAAACATGAAGGTTATAAACTTGAACTGGCAACAATACATGGTAAGATGCAACATACATGATAGGTCGCAGGGTTAAGAAATGAAGCCGTTATGTCCAGAGTGTGAAAAATAGTACACAAGATGGTGTGACCGCGATGTTGCCTAAATTTTAGTGCTCGGCCCTTCGTTGCTACTAAAGTACGGTTCCTTTAATAACAATTTAAAAGGGCAAGGTAAAGGGTTTAAAATTTATTAAGCA
>JASTWB010000700.1:0-10665 GCA_032158295.1 Pycnopodia helianthoides | reverse complement strand
GCCCAGTGGCGGGACCCTGACTTAAGAAAAAGGTTCAGGTTCGAGACCCTGTAGGCTTTTTTTTTTTTTTGGAAATTGAAAAAAAAAAAAAATTTAAAATTTAAAAATTTAACCCGAACGTAGTTAGTCAAAGTGAAAGGCCAGGGCCCCAGTGGGGGACTCCTGACTCTGAAAAAAAAAAGGTTCGGGTTTTCGAGCCCCGTAGGTTTTTTTTTTTAAAATTTGAAAATAAAAAAATTAAAATTTAAAAAATTTTAACCCCCGAACGTAGTCTAGTAAAAGTGAAAGAGCAGCGTGGTCCAGTGGCAGACCCTGATCGAGAAAAAGGGTTTCAGGGTCGAGCCCCGGGGGGTTTTTTTTTTTGGAAATTGAAAAAAAAAAAAAAATTTTGAAATTTAACCCAACGTGTCTATCAAAGGTAAGAGCACGTGGTCCATGGGGGAACTCCCTCGAAAAAAGGTTCGGGGTCGAGACCCTGTAGGTTTTTTTATTTTGGAAATTGAAAAAAAATAAAAAATTTGAAATTAAACCCGAACGGTCAGAAAAAAGGTAAAAGCAGCATGGCCCCAGTGCAAAACTCCTGACTTAAAAAAAAAGGTTTTCGGGGTTCGAAAAACCCTGAAGTTTTTTTATTTTTGGAAAATTTGAAATAAAAAAATTAAAAATTTGAAATTAACCCGAACTTTAGTCAAAGTGTAAGGCGCAGTGGCCCAGGGGAAAACTCCGATCAAAAAAAGGTTCAGGGTTCAAACCCGGGGGTTTTTTTTTTTTGGGAAATTGAAAAATAAAAAAAATTTAAAAATTTGAAATTTAACCCAAACGTGTCTATAAAAGGAAAGAGCACAGGGCCCAAAGGGGGAGACTCCTACTCTAAAAAAAAAGGGTTCAGGGTTCGGCCCCTGAGGTTTTTTTTTTGGAAAAATTGAAATAAAAAAATTAAAAATTGAAATTTAACCCCCAAACAGTCTAGTCAAAGGGGAAACAGCAGGGGGTAAAAATTTGGCAGAACTCCACTCAAAAAAAAAGGGTTTCAGGGTTCGAGCCCCTAAAAGGGTTTTATTTTAAATTTAAAAATTTAAAAAAATTTAAAAATTTGAAATTTAAACCCGAACTAGTTATCAAAGTGTAAGAGCAGCGGGGTCCAGGGGGGGACCCTGACTCAAAAGAAAAAAGGTTCAGGGTTCGAGACCCTGTAGGCTTTCTTTTTTTTGGAAATTAAAATAAATAAAATTAAATTTGAAATTTAACCCAGCGTGTCTAGTAAAAGTGAAAGAGCAGCATGGTCCAGTGGCAGGACTCCTGACTCTAAAGAAAAAGGTTCAGGGTTCGAGACCCTGTGGGGTTTCTTATTTTGGAAATTAAAAATAAATAAAATTAAATTTGAAATTTAACCCGAACGTAGTCTAGTAAAAAGTGTAAAAGCAGCATGGTCCAGTGTAGGACTCCTGACTTGAAGAAAAAGGTTCAGGGTTCGAGACCCTGTAGGTTTTTATTTTGGAAATTGAAATAAAAAAAATTTAAAATTTTGAAATTTAACCCGACGTGGTCTAGTAAAAAGTGTAAGAGCAGCAGTGGTCCAGGGGAGGACTCCTGACTATGAAAAAAAAGGGTTCAGGGTTTCGAGACCCTGTAGGTTTCTTATTTTGGAAATTGACAAAAAAATAAAATTAAATTTGAAATTTAACCCGAACGAGTCTAGCAAAGTTAAGAGCAGCAGTGGTCCAGTGAGGACTCCTGACTCTAAAGGAAAAAGGTTCAGGGTTCGAAAACCCTGTAGGCTTTCTTATTTTGGAAATTGAAAATAAATAAAATTAATTTGAAATTTAACCCGAACGTAGTCTAGTAAAAGTGAAAGAGCAGCAGTGGTCCAGTGGCAGGACTCCTGACTCTAAGAAAAAGGTTCAGGTTCGAGACCCTGTAGGCTTTCTTATTTTGGAAATTCAAAAATAAATAAAAATTAAATTTAAAATTTTAAACCCCGAACGTAGTCTAGTCAAAGTGTAAGAGCAGCAGTGGTCCAGGGGGCAGAACTCCTGACCTAAAAAAAAAAGGTTCAGGGTTCGAGACCCTGAAAGGGCTTTCTTATTTTTGAAATTGAAAATAAAAAAAAATAACTTAAAATTTTAAACCCCGAACGTAGTCTAGTAAAAGTGTAGAGCAGAAAGTGGTCCAGTGGCGGGACTCCTGACTCTGAAAAAAAGGTCAGGGTTCGAGACCCTGAAGTTTTCTTTTTTTTGGAAATTGAAAATAAATAAAATTAATTTAAAATTTTTAACCCGAACGGGTCTAGCCCAAAAGTGTAAGAGCAGCAGTGGTCCAGTGGTAGGACTCCTGACTCTAAAAAAAAGGTTAAAGGTTCGAGACCCTGAAGGGTTTTCTTATTTTGGAAATTGAAAAAAAATAAAATAAATTAAAAATTAACCGAACGTGGTCCTAGTCAAAAGTGTAAGAGCAGAAAGTGGTCCAGTGGGGGCTCCTGACTCTAAAGAAAAAGGTTCAGGTTCGAGACCCTGTAGGCTTTCTATTTTGAAATTTGAAATTAAATAAAATTAAATTGAAATTTAACCCGAACGTAGTCTAGTCAAAGTAAGAGCAGCAGTGGTCCAGGGCAGGACTCCGACCCCGAAGAAAAAGGTTAAAGGTTCGAGACCCTGAAGGGTTTCTTATTTTGGAAATTGAAAAAAATAAATTAAATTTGAAATTTAACCCAAAACGTGGTCTAGTCAAAAGTGTAAGAGCAGCAGTGGTCCAGGGGAAGGACTCCTGACCTCTGAAGAAAAAGGTTCGGGGTTCGAGACCCTGTAGGCTTTCTTATTTTGGAATTGAAAAAAATAAAATTTAAAATTTAAAATTTTAAAAACCCGAACGTAGTCAGTCAAAGTGTAAGGCAGCAGTGGTCCAGTGGCAGGACTCCTGACTCTGGGGAAAAAAGGGTTTTCAGGTTCGAGACCCTGTAGGCTTTCTTTTTTTTGAAATTGAAATAAATAAAATTAATTTGAAATTTAACCCGAACGTAGTCTAGTAAAAAGTGAAAGAGCAGCAGTGGTCCAGGGGCAGGACTCCTGCCCTTGAAGAAAAAGGTTCGGGGTCGAGACCCTGAAAGGCTTTCTTATTTTGGAAATTAAAAATAAATAAAATTAAATTTGAAATTTAACCCGAACGTAGTCTAGTAAAAAGTGTAAGAGCAGCAGTGGTCAGTGGCAGGACCCTGACTCTAAAGGAAAAAGGTTCGGGGTTTTCGAGACCCTGAGCTTTCTTATTTTTGGAAATTGAAAATAAATAAAATTAATTTGAAATTTAACCCGAACGTAGTCTAGTAAAAAGTGAAAGAGCAGCAGTGGTCCAGTGGCAGACTCCTGACTCTGAAGAAAAAGGGTTCGGGGTTCGAGACCCTGAAGGGTTTCTTATTTTTGGAAATTGAAAATAAATAAAATTAAATTTAAAATTTTAACCCGAACGTGGTCTAGTCAAAAGTGTAAGAGCAGCAGTGGTCCAGGGAGGACTCCTGACTCTGAGAAAAAGGTTAAAGGGTTCGGACCCTGAAGGTTTTTTATTTTGGAAATTGAAAAATAAAAAATTTTTAAATTTAAATTTTAACCCGAACGTAGTCTAGTCAAAGTGTAAGAGCAGCAGTGGTCCAGTGGCGGGAACTCCTGACTCTAGGAAAAAAGGGTTTTCGGGTTCGAGACCCTGTAGGTTTCTTATTTTAAAATTGAAAATAAATAAAATTAATTTAAAAATTTAAACCGAACGTGTCTGTAAAAGTGTAAGAGCAGCAGGGCCGTGGCAGGACTCCTGACTCTGAAGAAAAAGGTTCAGGGTTCGAGACCCTGTAGGTTTCTTTTTTTGGAAATTGAAAAAAAATAAAATTAAATTTGAAATTTAAAAAGTGTTTAAAATGAGAGAGCGTGGTCAGTGGCAACTCCTATTTAAAAAAAAAGGTTCAGGGTTCGAGATGTAGTTTTTTTTTAAAATTGAAAAAAAAAAAAATTTGTTTAACCCGGGGGTTCTATAAATGAAAAAAAAAGGGGGTAAGGGGGGGCTTACCTAAAAAAAAAGGGTTGGGTTTGACCCCGAGTTTTTCTTTTTTTGGAAATTAAAAATAAAAAAAAATTTGTTAACCCCCAATTTTGTTATAAAAATGTAAAAAAAAATGGATCAGACCCGGGGTCTGAAAAAAAAGGCGGGGTTGAGACCTAAAAGGTTTTAAATTTTAAATTGAAAAAAAAAAATTTTTAATTTAAAAAATTTATAAAATGAAAAACGGGCCGTGGAGCCCATTAAAAAAAGGTTCGGGGTTTCAAATTTGGGTTTTCATTTTTAAAAGAAAATTTTTAAATTAAAATTTTGAATTTATAAAATTTAAAGACCCATTCCAAGGGAAATCCAAATTAAAGAAAAAGGGTTCGGGGTTGGACCCTGACTTTTTTTTTTTAAAATTAAAAAAAAAAAAATTTTTTTAAAATTTTAAAATTTTAAAAAAAATTTTAAAATTTGAAGGGAGCAGAAAGTGCCAAGGGCAATCCTAAAACCTGAAAAGGTTTAGGTTCAGTTGAACCCTTTTTTTTAAAATTTAAAAAAAAAAAATTTAAATTTTAAAAACGGGTTAAAAAAAGTGAAAGAGCAGCAGTGGCCGTGGGGACTCCTGATTTAAAAAGAAAAAGGTTCGGGGTTCGGACCCTGGGGGGTTTCTTATTTTGGGAAATTGAAAATAAAAAAAATTAAATTTTGAAATTTACCCGAACGGGGGTCTAGTAAAAAGTGTAAGAGAGCAGGGGGCCCAGTGGGGGGATCCTGCCCTTAAGAAAAAGGTTTCAGGGTTCGAGCCCCTGGGTTTTTTTTTTGGAATTGAAAATAAAAAAAATTTAAAAAATTTTGAAATTTAACCCGAACGTGTCTAGTAAAAAGTGTAAAGCAGCGTGGCCCCAGGGGAGAACCCCGACTCTAAAGAAAAAGGTTCAGGGTTCGAGACCCTGAGGTTTTTTTTTTGGGAAATTTGAAAATAAAAAAATTTAAAAATTTAAAATTTAACCGAACGTGTCTATCAAAAGTGTAAAAGCAGCAGTGGCCAGGGGCAGAACCCTGACTCTAAAAAAAAAAGGTTCAGGTTGAGCCCCTGAAGGTTTTTTTATTTTGGAAATTGAAAAAAAAAAAATTTTAATTGAAATTTAAACCCGAACGTGTCAGTAAAAAGTGTAAAGAGGGGGCCAGGGCAGGGCAGACCCCTGATTTAAAGAAAAGGTTCGGGGCGACCCCTTTAATTTTTTTTTTGAAATTAAAAAAAAAAAATTAATTTAAATTTTTTCCCCAAGTTTAGCAAAAGTGTAAGAGCAGATGGTCCGGGACCCCTGAAAAAGGGGGGTTCAGGGCGAAGGGGTTTTTTTTTGAAATTAAAAAAAAAAAAAAATTTTAAATTTGAAATTTAAGGGGGGGTGGGGGGGTCTATTAAAATTTAAGGGCGAGGCCCCGGGAGGCTCCTATTGGGAAAAAAATTATTTAATTAAATTTTTTTTTTAAAAAAAATAAAAAAAATTTAAATTAAAATTTTTCCCGGATTCGAAAAAAGGTAAGGGCGGGCCAAAGGGAAATTGATTGAAAAAAAAAAAAAATGATTTTCATTTTGGAAATTAAAAATTAAAAAAATTTTTGAAATTCCCGAACTGTCTAGAAAAGGAAAGAGCAGGGTTTCGGGGCGGGGTCCTATTAAAAAAAAAAATTATTGAATTTTTTTTTTTTGGAAATTGAAAAAAAAATTTTTTGAAAAAACCCGACTTTTAGAAAAAGGTTTTAAGGCAGCGGGTTTTTTGGGGGATTGATTTAAAAAAAAAAATTATTTCGGACCTAAAATTTTTTAATTTTGGTTTTTGAAAATTTTAAAAAAAATTTTAAAATTAAAACCGAAGTTTCTTTTTTAAAATTGAAAAAATAAAATTGATTTAAAAAAAAGGTTTTCAGGGTTAGACCCGGGGGTTTTTATTTTAAAATTAAAAATAAAAAAAAAATTTAAAATTTAACCCCGAAGTTTCTTAAAATGAAAAAAAATTAAAGGGGATTTCCCGATTAAAAAAAAGGTTAGGGCACCCCCGTAGGCTATTTTAAAATTAAAAAAAAAAATTAAAAAAATTAAAAAAAGAATTTAAAAAAATTAAAAGGGGATTTACGAACTTATCTAGAAAAAGGTTTAGGGCGAGCCGTGGGTTCTTTTTTTTTAAAAAAGAAAATAAAAATAAAAAATTTTTGAAATTAAAAAAATTCTTAAATTAAAAGGACATTTTCCCATTTGGGGCCCCTTTCAAAAAAAGGTGGGGGTTGGGAGATTGGGGGTTAATTTTTTTAAATTAAAAAAATTAAAAAAAATTTTAAATTTTAAAAAATTTTTACAAAAGTGGGGGAAAGTGGGGGCGGGTTTGGGTGGGGGAAAAAAAAGGTTCGGGTTAGAGAGGTTTTTTTTTTTTTTTGTTTTTAAAAAAATAAAAAAATTTTAAATTAAGAATTCGAAAAGTTTTAAAAGGGGGTTTGGGCCCAGGTCCTGATTTGAAAAAAGGGAGGGTTCGGCCCGAGGCTTTTTTTTTGAAATTAAAAAAAAAAATTTAATTTTAAATTAACCCCGAATACGAAAAATGTAAAGCCAAAGTGGCCAGTGGCAGGCCCGGGACCCCAAAAAAGGGGGGAATTTGGGGTTTTCAATTTTGGAAGTAAAAAAAAATTTAAATTTGAAAAAAAAATATTAAAAAAAGGGGAAAACCCAAAAGTGTAGGGCAGGTCCTGATCTGAAAAAAGGGGGGTTCGGCCCAAAAAGGGTTTTTTTTTTTTTGAAAAAAATAAAATTAAATTTAAAATTTTAACCCAACGTGGTCTATCAAAAGGAAGAGAGCAGTGGCCAGGGCGGGACCCCTGACTCTAAAAAAAAAGGTTCGGGGTTCGGACCTGGGTTTTTTTTTTTTTTTAAATTGAAAAAAAATAAAAAATTTTTGAAATTTAACCCAAACGTGGTCTAGTCAAAGGTAAGAGCAGCAGGGGCCCCAGGGCGGGGACTCCTGACTCTAAAAAAAGGTTCGGGGTTTCGAGACCCTGAGGCTTTCTTATTTTGGAAATTGAAAAAAAAAAAAAATTAAAATTTAAAATTTAACCCGAACGTTTTAGTAAAAATTTTAAAAAGGCAGCAGGGGTTTCCAGTGAGGACCCTGACTTAAAAAAAAAGGTTCAGGGTTCGAGCCCGGGGCTTTCTTATTTTGGAAATTGAAAAAAAAAAAAATTTAAATTTAAAATTTAAAACCCGAACGTGGCTAGTCAAAAGTGAAAGAGCAGCAGTGGTCCAGTGGAGGACTCCTGACTCTAAAGAAAAAGGTTCGGGTTTCGAGACCCTGGGGGTTTTTTTTTTGGGAAAATTGAAAAAAAATAAAATTAAATTTAAAATTTAACCCCGAACGTGTTAGAAAAAATGAAATCCCAGGGGGCCCCGGGCGGGCTCCTGACTCTAAGAAAAAGGTTCAGGTTAAACCCTGAGGTTTTTTTTTTTGGGAAATTAAAAAAAAAATAAAATTAATTTAAAATTAACCCGAAGTGGTCTAGTCAAAAGTGTAGGCAGCAGTGGCCCCAGGGCGGCCCTGACTCTGAAAAAAAGGGTTCGGGGTTCGAGACCCTGTGGTTTTTTTTTGGGAAATTTGAAAAAAATAAAATTAAATTTAAAAAACCAAACTGGCCCAAAAAGTGTAGAGCAGCAGTGGCCCGGGGCGGACCCCTAAAAAAAAAGGGGGTTTTCGGGCGAGTTTTTATTTTTATTTTGAAATTTAAAATAAATAAAATTAAAAAAATTTCCCCGAAACGTGGCCCTGCAAAATTGACCAATTTAGTCGGCCCCACCTAAAAAAAAAGGTTTTCCTTAGAAAAAAAATTTTTTTTTTTTTGGGAAATTAAAAAAAAAATTTTTTTAAAATTTAAAAACCCCCGAATGGTCAGCAAAAGGTAAAAAAGCGGGGTTGGCCCGGCGGCTATGATTGAAAAAAATTATTTAAAACCCGAAGGTTTTTTTTTTTAAAATTGAAAAATAAAAATTTTTTGAAAAACCCAAAATGGGGAAAAGTTAGGGGAAGGGCCCCCGGGGCGACCCATTAAAGAAAAAATATTAGATTACCTTTTTTTTTTTAAATTAAAATTAAAAAAAGTTTTTCCGAACTTGTCGAAAAGGTAGGGCCAGGCCAAAGGGAATTGATTAAAAAAAAAAAAATTTGAACCCGGGGTTTCTTTTTTTTAAATTTTAAAATAAAAAATTTTTTTGAAAAACCCCGATTAGAAAAAAGGGGGAGACGTGGTATTTTATTGATTAAAAAAATTATTACCCCCGTAGGTTTTTTTTTTTTTTGAAAGGGAAAATAAAAAATTTTAAAATTTAAAAGAAAATTTAAAAATGAGGAAAAGGGGGGTATAAAATTGATTAAAAAAAATTATTTAACCCCCTTTTGGTTTTTTAAATTTTGGGAAAAAATTATTAAAAAATTAAAAAAAGGAAAAAAAAATTTTTTTTGAAATTTTAAAAAATAAAAAAAAAAAAAAAAAAAAAAAAAAAAAAAAAAAAGGAAAAAACCCCCCAAAGGGGTTATAAATTGAAACCCCGAGTGGTCATTTGGAAAACCCCTTGACCAAAAAAAAATTGGGGTTAGAGTGGGTTTTTTAATTTTAATTTTGAAAAAAATAAAAATTAATTAAATTTAAAAGATTAAAAAAAATGAAAGCAAGTGGTAGAGGCGGGTCCAATGAAAAAAAAAGGGAGGTTCGGCCCGAATTTTTTTTTTTTAAATTAAAATAAATAAAAAAAAAAATTTTTGAAATTTAACCCAAGTGGTCTATCAAAATTTTAAGGCAGCTGGTCCAGGGGAGGACCCGACTTGAAGAAAAGGTTCGGGGTTTTGAACCCTGGGTTTTTTTTTGGAAAAATTAAAAAAAAAAAAATTTAAAAATTTAAAAATTTAACCCGAACGTGTCTAGTCAAAATTAAGGACAGGGGTCCAGTGGAGAACTCCTGACTTAAAGAAAAGGTTCGGGTTGGACCTAAAGGTTTGTTTTTTTTGGGAAATTGAAAAATAAAAAAATTAAAATTTAAAATTTTAAAACCCAAAAACGTGGTTAGTAAAAGGGTGAAAAAAGCACAGTGGGTTCCAGGGGCCCGGAACTCCGGATCTAAAGAAAAAAGGTTCGGGGTTTTCGAGCCCAAGAGGTTTTTTTTTTTGGGAAAATTTGAAAAAAAAAAAATTTAAAATTTAAAAATTTTAAACCCGAAGGGTTGGGTCTAGTCAAAGTGAAAGAGCAGCAGGGGTCCAGGGCAGGACCCCTTTGATCTGAAAAAAAAAAGGTTCGGGGTTTTGGGGGACCCGGAAGGGTTTTTTTTTTTTGGAAATTAAAAAAAATTTTAAAAATTTAAAATTTGAAATTTAACCCAAAACTTGGCTATTAAAAATTGTAAGGCAGCAGTGGTCCGGGCGGAAACTCCTGACTCTAAAGGAAAAAGGTTCGGGTTCGGGGCCCCTGTAGGCTTTCTTTTTTTGGGAAAATTTGAAAAAAAATTTAAAATTAAATTTAAAATTTTAACCCGAACGAAAGGTTTTGTCAAAAGTTTTAAGAGCAGCAGTGGCCCAGGGGGGGGGCCCCCCTGACTCTGAAAAAAAAGGTTCGGGTTCGGGGACCCTTTTGGCCCTTTCTTTTTTTTAAAATTTAAAAAATAAAAAAAAAAATTAAATTTAAAATTTTAACCCGAAACGTAGTCTATTTAAAAAGTGTAAGAGCAGCAGTGGCCCAGTGGCAGGACTCCTAAACCTGAAGAAAAAGGTTCGGGTTCGAGACCCTGAAGGCTTTTTCTTTTTTTGGGAAATTGAAAAAAAAAAAAATTAAATTTGAAATTTAACCCGAACGGGGTTTAAAAGTCAAAAAGTGTAAGAGCAGCAGTGGTCCAGTGGAAGGACTCCTGACTTGAAGAAAAAGGTTCGGGTTCGAGCCCCTGGGGGTTTCTTATTTTGGAAATTGAAAAAAAAAAAAATTTAAAAAGGAAATTTTAAACCCAAAACGAAAGTCTAGTAAAAAGTGAAAGGGCGCAGGGGGGTCCGGGAAAGGGCCCCTTTGATCGGGAAAAAAAAGGTTCAGGGTTCGAGACCCGTAGGTTTCTTATTTTGGAATTGAAAATAAAAAAAATTTAAATTTAAAATTTTAACCCCGCCCTGGTCTAGTAAAAAGTGAAAGGGGAAACAGTGGTCCAGGGCAGGACCCCGGGACTTGAAAAAAAGGTTTCGGGGTTTTCGAGACCCTGGGGGTTTCTTTTTTGGGAAAAATTAAAAAAAAAAAAATTTTAAATTTGAAATTTAACCCGAACTTTTGGTCTAGTAAAAAGTGTAAAAAAAAACATTTGGTCCTTTGGAAGGACTCTGACTCTAAAGAAAAGGTTCGGGGTTCGGACCCTTTTGGCTTTCTTTTTTTGGGAAAATTTGAAAATAAAAAAATTTAAAATTTAAAAATTTAAAACCCGAACTTTGTCTAGTAAAAGTGAAAGGAGCGCAGGGGCCCGTGGGGGACTCCTGACTCTGAAAAAAGGTTCGGGGTTTTCGAGCCCCGGGGGTTTTTTTTTTTTTTTTGGAAATTAAAAAAAAAATAAAATTAAATTTAAAAATTTAACCCGAA
>JASTWB010000699.1:0-10665 GCA_032158295.1 Pycnopodia helianthoides | reverse complement strand
AAGGAAATTTAATTCAAATAAAAATTTTGCAAAAACTTCCTTTGAACCCTCAATAAACTAGAATGATTTGTTACCAAATTGAATTATTTTTATGATTTATTGGGGAAAAATTTGGAAATTTTCCAACTTTGGCATAAAAGTACAACAAAAATCGGGGGGTAGGGAAAAAGGTTTTTAAAACAAATTTTAAATCCAACAAGGATATAAAAAAAATTTAACCAACGGATTTTGCTTAAATTCTGTTTTAAAGGACTTTTTTTAAAAATTTTTTAAACACGGGAAAATTCATAAAAAAAAATTAATAAAAGTTAACATTTCAACTACAAATAAAAACTTTTTTCACCAATGAATATTAATTAATTTAATTTGGTATCTGGTTTCTTTTTGATTAACCCTTTTTTGGGAACCCAAAAGGATTAAAAATTTTAAAAGCCAAGGAAAAAGGGGAAAATGAATTTTTGGGAATTTTGGAAACCCTTAAATAAAAGGAAACTCAACAAATTTTGGAACAAGGGGTTTTTTTTTGGGGGGGGCAGGGGGTTCACCTTAAAAGATTGTTTAAAAAGAAACAACAAATTTTTTATCCCCCCCAATAAAAAGCAAACTTTAAATTATTTTTCAAAGGCCTAGAATACCTTAAGAGAAAATTTTATTGAGAGTAATTTGGTTCACTTTAAGGATTTTTACAATTTTTCTAGGTAGTGTATTTGGTTACTTGGTAAAAAAATGTTCCATTGTGGTACCAGGGTTATTGGGATTACAAGGACTGAAGTAGTACAAACTTTTTCTTGGGGAAAGTGAATATTAAAAATAAAAGGCACGAAGGTTGTACTCTTTTTACAATATACAACTTTTTTAGTGAGGTAAAATTTTTCCCTTTAATTCAAACTTTTTTACTTTGTTTAAATTTGGTTCACTGAGAATTAAAATATTGGTTCATTAAGGTAGTGCAACTTGTTATAAGGAGGTAACTTTGAACTTTAGGTCGTTACATTTGTATTAGGAGGTGAAACTTTTTTGGGGTAGCCTTTTTTTAGGTAGCAAAATTTTTTACTTTGGATTAAATTTTGGTTACTTGGAATGTAAATTTTAAATTGTTTGGGTTCAAAATTTTTTGTTGGTATTTTTGGTTCCTAAAGGTAAACTTGGAGAAGGTATGTATGGTACTTAGGAGTAATAACTTGGTTACTTAAAGTTTAAAAACCTTTATTTTGGGTTAAAATTTTTTTTTGGGGGTTTTTTTTGTTTTAAGGGTAGCAACTTTTTCCTTAAAATTTCAAATTTTTTTGGGGAAAAAAAAAATTTTTTTCCAAAATTTTTTAAAGGATTAAAGGCCTTTTTGGGGATTAAATTGGTTTATGAAAAGTTTTTTGGGTTCACAGGGGAAAATTTTGGGCCCTTGGGGTGTTAAAAGGTTCACTTAAAAATATTAAATTTTTCAAAAAGGTAGTTAAAACTTTGTTATTAGGTAGAAACTTGGCCCTTAAAGAAATTTACAACGGTTCTTGATGCGACAATTTTTCATTAAAGGGTAGGTAAAAAACTGGTTCTAAGGTAAAAATTTTGGCCTTATGGTACATTTGGTTATGTGGGTTTTGTACAACTTTTTAACTTGAAGTAGTGTACAATTTGGTTCTTAAAGGAGGAAACTTTTTACTAAGTAGTGTACAACTTTGGTCACAGGTAGTGAACAACTTGGCATTGAATAGTGAAAACCCTGTTACAAGTAGTGTACAACTTTGGGTTATTAAGGTAGTGTACTTGGTTACTGAAGGTAGTGAAAAATTTATCATTAAGTATTAAACTTTGGTTCCTTAAGAGTAATTTGGATAAAGTATGTACAACTTTGTTCATGAAGTATTCCCAACGGTTCATTGGGGAAATGTAAATTTTGGTTCACTTAAAGGAGTGAATTTGGTTCTTAGGTGTGTACACATTGGTCTTATGTGTAAACTTTATCAACAAAGGTATGTACAATTTGTTCACCTTAAGATGTACAACTTGGTTCATTGAAGAAGGTACAATTTTTCAATAAAAGGGACAATTTGGTTTAAAGGTAGTGACACTTGTTCACGAAAGGACCACTTTGTCACTTAAGGGTAGGTCCTTTTTCACTAAATGTAGTTTTCCATTTTTGGGTTTCCTTAGGTGTTACATTTTTGTTCATTGAGTTGTTCACTTTGTCTTTCACCTGTAGCTATAGACAACTTTTTCATTGAGTGTGAATTTCACTTCGTGGTCTTTAATTTGTCACTTACATAGGTACACTGTTACTTGATGGTAGTGTACAACTTGGTTCACTTGAAGGTCCAGTGTGCAACTTTGGTTCACATCAATAGTCATACTTGTCACTAGAAGGTTAGTGTACAGCTTTCGGTCACTGAAGTAGTGTACAACTTCTTTCACTAATAGTGTAGATGCCTTTTAAAATGTAAACTTTGGTGTCACATGAAATAGTTCACAACTTTGTTCACTTGGCGTAAGTGACCAAATTTTGTTAGTTGTTTTTACAATTTTATTGAAGGTAAGTTGTTTAAAAAAAAAAAAAAAAAAAAAAAAAAAAAAAAAAAAAAAAAAAAAAAAAAAAAAAAAAAAAAAAAAAAAAAAAAAAAAAAAAAAAAAAAAAAAAAAAAAAAAAAAAAAAAAAAAAAAAAAAAAAAAAAAAAAAAAAAAAAAAAAAAAAAAAAAAAAAAAAAAAAAAAAAAAAAAAAAAAAAAAAAAAAAAAAAAAAAAAAAAAAAAAAAAAAAAAAAAAAAAAAAAAAAAAAAAAAAAAAAAAAAAAAAAAAACGGGGGGAAATTTTTTTTGGGGTTTAAATTTTTTTAAAAGTTTTTCATAATTTTTTAAAATTTTAATTAAAATTTTAAGGGAAAAAAGGAATTTACAATTTTTTTTGGGGTTTAAAAAAAAAAAAAAAATAAAAAAAGAAAAAATTTTTTTTTAATTAAAATTTGGGAACTTGGGGTATCCCATTTTGAAAATTTTAAAATTTGGATTGAGAAATTCCCTTTTGTTCCCCCTAAGGTGATTAACGGGTTTACTAAAATAAACTGGGGGTTTTCCCTTTTTTAATATTAAATTTTGTTTATTTTGGTGAAAAAATTTCCCTTTTTAAAAATGAAATTTTGGGCACTAATTTGACCTTTTTTCCATTGAGTAGTAAAAATTTCCCCCCCCCCCGGGGGCAAAAAAGTCCGGCCCCCCCCCCCCCCCCCCAGGCCCCCAAAATTTTGGGCCTTGCCTTGGGGAAGTGGCCCCCTCACAGTCACGACGGGGCTCCTTTTGGTCAAAGTTAGCACAACTGCACAAGGTGTGACAACTTTATTAAGGTAGGCCCCCTTTGGGCCAAAAACTTTGCCTGGGTTGTCCACTTGATTTCCCAAAATGAATGTTGCTACGGAGCACCAATTGCTCCCGACTACGAAATCTTGGCTCACAGTGTCAACTTTGGTTCGTTTAAAACGCAACCCCTTGTCAAACGACAATGTCCCGAGTGACACCCTTGCATTGAAGGTAGTCACTTTTACAATGAAACGTACACTTTGCTCTAGGGAATTGTTGACAATTTTTCATGAAGGTTTACAGAAATAATTAACAAGGTATTAGCAACTTATGTTCTTTAAAGGTAGTTAATTTTTATAAGGATTACAACTTGTTCACTATTACCAAATTGTACTGTAGTTAAGAACAAATACAAAAGGTAAATGTTAAAACCATGAATTACTTTCACTAGTTTAACACTTGTCACAATTGGACTGGCTATTTTTTTTCTGGTACAATTGGCCCTGACGGCTTGAAACTTAAACACTTAAGGTACCGAAAGGTTCCGAATGTGTTTTTTGGTGGGGAGGATTTTGGTTTGAAGGTGGTCAAGGGTTTGGAAGGGAATTGGTTTGGTGGTAATGATCATTGAGGTAGTGAATTTGTGAACTGGAAGGAGGTGATTTGGGAGTGACGATTAGAATGGTCACTTTGTGGGGCACTTTGCTGGTAATTGAACGTGTGTCCTCTCATTAAGGCAGCAAGGTGTGAATTAAAAGGTTACTGAAGGGTACAATTTGGTAACTTGAAATTATGTAAACTTTTAATTATTATTAACCTGGGGGACGGAAGGGGGTAAAAGTGCCGGATGTAATTGGGTCTTTGTATAGTGTCATTCAATTTGTTTTTGTAAGATTGCTAATAATGTTAAATCGATCTTGGTCTAAAAAATGAAAATAACCGAAAAGGCTTTATTAAACACAGTTTTACAGTTTTTCACGTCAGAGGACACTAGAAATTTGAAACCTGATTATCCTGAAGTATTAACACAGAAGAGAGAAAAAGAAAGAAAGACTTGAAATGTTCCAGTAGGTTGACACAACCAATTTTCACCCGTCGACTGCCAGTCTTTGTCCCCATCTCTCTCAAGAAACTTTGTGTGTAACTATTCCAGGGTGCTAGGTAACATTACGGTGCCCTTGAAGAGTTAACTTTTAACAACCACCAGTTGTGTGGTTGAATGGTGGGTGCGAGGGAATAGTTAAGCTGAAGGATCAATTTGGATACCATAATTTACTGTCCCTTTCCCTCAGGAAACAAACGTTTGGTTTTTAAAAGACAATGGGGAAGCCCGCAAACCCACTTTTTTTGGAACTAATTAGGACGGACGTTTTAAGCTTTCAACAGGTAATTTATCCAGATTAATACGGTTGACAGTATTTACTGGTTTTCCCCTTCTCGAGTGCGTGACTGGGTCTCACTTACCTTGGTCAATAGCCCGGCTTTTCTATCAGAATCGTTTTCAAAAGAAATATTTATAACCCAAACTCCTTAGAAAAAAAAATTTCTTTCCTGGGTTTTTGATTTTTGTCTTAGCCATAATTCGGCTGTGCCACACCTGCCCAAAACCCCCAGGCACCAATTCCCAAACAACAAGGAATTTTTTGTTTCCCAAAGTTTTCAAAATTTTAAATTTCGGGGAGAGGTTTTGGGAAATTGAAAAAACCCATTTTTAAAATTACAAAAAAGGGTAAGAAAAAAAACAAAAAAGGGACAGCGGGAAAATAAAAGGTGCCCCTCCCCAAAACCCGCGAAAAAGGGGAAAAAGGCTGAAATTTAGCGGATTTACAGGTTTTATTTGAGAAAGGGGAAATTTTTACTTAATCATTTTCTCCAAACCATAATATTATTTTTTAAGGGGTTTTCCGGTTTAAAATTTAAAAAAAAGGAAAAATTTTTCCCAGCAAAACCAAGGGTCATAGGGGATCCCCAAAAAGTTGGGGGGTTTCCCGCGGGAAAAATCTAAAAAGGGGTTTTTTCCCAAAAATTTTCTCAACCCGGGTTAAATGGTTTTTTTCCCTTAAATTGGACTAAGGGCTTTGAGCACACACACGCGGAACGGCACACCCCAGATTTGAACAACAACGACACAGTACGCAAGTCGTTTACCACCTCCTGAAGTGGCACCAGCCATCACAATTTAATGTTCTGTGATTAATCCATTTTGTATAAAATTAAACGTAATTGTTTATTCCCTGTCTTCGTACCCCTTAGGAAACCAAATTCTCTCCTTGGCTGAAAGTAGTCATATGGCTTTGTTAACGTGCACGATTGCCAGCAAATCCCGGAAAACACCCCCAGTAAACCAATTCCAAATTAAGGCAAACTTTTTTTCCCACGTAACAAAAGTTGAATTAATTTGCGATGTTTAAAATGTGGAACGTGAATGCCTTTGTTTGCGAGTAACAGACAGACGGAAATGTACTGGCCCAAATTCAAAACAAAACCATGAAAGTTGAAATTAAAAATGCCGAGGACCTAGAACCAAGCCTAAAGGTGAAAGATTCTAATAAAGGGGAGGGTTCCCCAAAATATTTAGCAGAGGTTAATACAATTTCCACTTAATTTTCAGAAAACAAATTTAAAATTTTTTTTAATTTTCCGAAATTTCCATATTTAAATTTCATGAGGGAGTAACCTTTACAGTCCACGAAACGGTTTGCGATTTAATACAAGGCATCAAATTCCCCAAAATAAAAACGCGGGCACTCAAAAATTCCCTACCCAAAAGGGTTTAAACATTTTAAATTTTATTGAGAGCGTTGAGCAACACTCAGAAAAATCAGGATATGTAAACCGTTTTAAGTAGGATTTTTTTGGAGCATTTAATCCCTGCTGATCCGACTGTTTAAACAGATATTTTTCCAAATGGCCAGCTCCGCCTTGGCATTTGGGAAGGGGAATGAACCAGGAAAAGTAAAATTTCAATTTTTCGAAACCTCTGCTTTTGAAAGATTAACGATGTAATTGAAAACAAAATTGTCTAAGTGTAACCTAATACTAATCTAAGAAATTAAGGTAAAACCCTTAAATCGCCTTCGCCTTAAAGAGTGTTATCCCGTGTGTCGGGAAGGTCTGGCACGGTGCAGTGCTTTAAAACCCGCTAAATGTTTGACGTTATCCATACGGGTGGGCTTTTACATTTCCCCGGCTCCGTACTCACGACTTATTACATGAGCATCTTCAGATTCCTATAACATCCTAAAATCATGCAAGATTAATCAACATTTTGAAAATCAGGTTAAAATGACGGGGGTTATTCATGAGCTGGCATATTTGTGATTTATTCCAAATTGGAATTGATGCGGAAAGTTTTTCCAGTGACACTGTGGCAAACTTAGCAAAGCTTGAGCTAAGAACTAAAGGTAATTTATACCATTGCCACTACTTTGTGCAGGGAATTTTGGGTTTCCCAAAGTGGAGTTTCAGTGCAAAACCCAATCATTTCCATAACTTTGAAACGGAAACGGGCTCAGCGAAGTACCCCAAAGATGAGTTACGGACCATAACTTTTTTTAAAAACGATAGTAAGAAAATTCAACAGTGGCTTTCAGCTGGACCAATGGACTAAAGGACGCCATTTGTGGAAGCTCAAAGTATTGTCATAACAATTCGTGAGGCTGTATGGGCAACTCAAAAAGGGAAGTTGCTTGTCTGAACAAAAAATCAAAGTGCTCTGGGTTTGTCTTACCCAAAAAAGGGCTAAGTAAACTAAAGACAACAAGGAGGTTTGGTTCTAATTCAACCTTAAAACCCAGTTTTTAACCTGGCGACATTCCAAAAACCCCGGGGGTTTGATAAGAAACCCATCCCCCTTTATAAATTAAGGGACGCAACAGAAAAGGAAAAGTTTAAAAGGAGGGAACAAACTTGGGAAAGTTATTTTTGGCAACTGTGAAATTTCCAAAGTACGATTTAAAAATTCCTTCATTGTGATAATTTAAAATTTTTTTTCCCTTTTTTTTGGACCTCAGTTTTAACCCCAATAGAAACCCAAGAGGGAAACCCATTTTTTCAAGTTATCAACAACTGAATGCCCTATATAACACACAAATCCCAAACCTAAAACCCTTTAAAACATAAAATTAAAATTAATAATCAAAAAATTTAATGAAAATTTTACCCTTCAAAATCCTTTTGTAATCCCTTGGGGGGCCAAAGGAAAAACGAATTTTGATTCCCAAAAAGGACCAACCCCCCAAAAAGGGCATCCCGGGGGGTTTTTCAAAACGGGCCCCCAAATTTTTTCACCAAAAGGGAGAGGCCGGCCAACGACGGCGCCCCCCAAAAACCGGGGGGGAAAAAAAGGACGTTTTTCCGTTGTGAAAGGTCAAAGCTACCGGACCATAAATTTGGTTTTTGAAAAAAACTGTTAAGGAAAACTCTTAGAAAAAAAAAATTGTTGAAAAAAAAAATCAACGCCGTTTTTTCTAGCCCAATGTGATTTATTCAGCAACCGCTACCTGTGGTTCCCGGAAGACCAACCCCTGACGGCGTTCACTTGTCGCACCCAACACCAAGAAAGCGTGTTTCTCGGTGTCAAAACCAAATGTTGAACCAGAGACAAAAACTATATAAGACGGGGTTCAAATGGACCAAACTTAATTACTGCTTGACTAAAAAAAAGGGGAAAAGATAGAAAAAACGAGGGGTAAAATAAACAAGGATGCTGTACAACCGTTATTCACCTTTTCAGTACTTGGCCCAAATTCGGTTTTTTGTTCTCAAAATTGAAATTTCCCTGAACGAGCACGACGAATAACCTCAACTTTGTGAAAAATTAAAATTGACTTTTCTGACCAAAAATTGAGTAGAAAACAATCGTATAACACTTATGAGGGAAAAACACCAAGCCATTTTCCAGTATTAGTACTCTCCACCAAACTTGAAATGTACATTTATCACTCGACATGACCCGTTACACTACCTAATCCCAACATTAAATAAAAAAAAAATTAATACTTAATAGTTTAATTTCACACCTTTAACCAGGGGTTGACTACTTCAAGGGAGCAAAAGTACACTCCCCAATGCCCACAGTACACCCTCGGATGCCAAAGTTGTCACTACTCCCAAGGTACAAACCCCCCTAAGCCAAAGTGCACTCGCCAAGTAACCCGCAAATGTGACTCTTTTAGGGGTAAAAAGTGTAACACCGTCCGGAATAAAGGCTGAACAAACAAGCAAACCCAAATTGTATAACAGTGAAGAAAGTGTAAATTAATTTCATTAACCATAGTTTTTCAACCTTCTAACCAAATTACACTTTAAGTAACCAATTGTTACTTAATACACAAAGTACAAACATTAAGTGAGATTTTTCAATACTTAGTCCTAAGTGAAATAAGAACATACAAAACTAAAAGCAATTGTGCAGTACCATTCAAGGCCATTTGTCAGGACGTGGGCGCATTTTTCACTTCAAGGCCAATTTTGTACTGCTGGACAGTGAAGCCGGCATTTGTCAGTCACTAAGGGAACCAAATTGAGACACTTAGGACCAAGAGGGGAATTAAAAGTGAAAGGGGTACACTTTCCAGGGCGAAGGGACCACAAGGACAATTGTCACCTTACATTGAAAAGTTATCACTACCCAATAATAAATGTCATAACTACATAAAGTGAACAAAGGCACTATTTAAAATAACCAAAAGTTCGACCTTAAGTGAACAGTTTACAAACACGAACGTTTACACATTAGTGGATACCAAGTTGTCATACACAGAACCATTTTTAAACAAATACTACAAAGAACGACTTACACTACCGTTTGAACCAAGTGTACACAACCCAAGGACCGTTAGCACTCGGTTCAGTAACCAAAGGTGCCAAACCCCAAGAAACAGTTTCACATTTTAGTGAACAAGGTATCACTAACCAAGGCCAAGTTGACTCACACCTTAGATCCAAATTAAGGCACTACCCCTTTGGTCCAACGTGTACCTACTCAAGTGGGCAATTTTTACAAAATGAACCAATTTGTGATAAATTCAAATACAAATTGAAATATGTCAATAACCAAATGTGTACCTACTCAATACAATCGGACAACACTTAAAAGATGGAAAAAGGGAAAGAAAGACACCATAGTTAAACTACTTCAAGTAAAAGTGTCATATTTCCCACAAATTCATCGCCTCAAGTGACAATTGTACCTGCGTTTAACAAGTTATAGAGACCGGGAACAAATATTTTACAGCCTTCAAGTGCATAAGGTTTAAACATAGAAGGAAAAAGGGTGAAGCTCATCAAAAACCAAAAGGGTTAAAAACTTTGAAAAACCTAGCTGAATGCCTAGTAACCCATTTCACTACTACTAAACCAAAGGTAATTTGTAACATAATTTACACACCTCAAAAACCAAAACTTAACGGAACCTTCAAGTGAACCAAATGCACGCTATTTCAGGAACAAGTTGTACATCCCCCTTAAATGACCAAAGGGAAACCCCTACAAGTGAACCCCGTTTACACTACCTTAAGTGAACAAAGGTGACCTTTTAAGTGACCAAAATTTTAAATTTTGGCACGGGAAGAAAAAGGGTTAAATAAAATTTCTTTTTCCCAAAGGGCCCCCCAAGGGAAAAAGAAAAACCCCCCCCCCTTTTCAAAAGTGAAAAGGAAAAAAATTTTCCCGGGGGCCCAAATTGGGGAAAATTTTAAATTCCAAATTTTTTCCCCTTAAAGGAAAATTTAAAATTCCCGGGGGGGGGTTTTTAAAAAAAGGGGGTTCTAAAAACAAATTTAAAACCCCTTTCACCCCCTTTTTTTAAACCAAAAAAAATTGCTTTAAAAAAAAAAAATTTTATTATCAATAAAATTTTTAAAAAAATTAAATTTTTAAGGGGCCCCCAAAAAAAAATAAATTTTAAAAAAGAAAAGGGAAAAAAAAAGATTAACCCAAAGGGAAAAAAAATTTTGGGAAAAAGCCCCCTTAAGAAAAAGTTTTAAAAAAAGGGGGAAAAACTTGGGGGGAAAATTTGGCCCTAAAGAAAATTGAAAATTTTTAAAAAAAAAACCCAAAATTTAAAAATATTAATTTTTCCCAAGTTTTAAAAAACCCCCTTTTTTTTTAAAACCCCAAAAAAAAAAGTTTTTTAATTTTCCTATAAAATTTAAAATTTTTTTAAAAACCCAAATTTTTAAATTTAAAAAATTTTTTTAATTCCCCCCAAAAAAAATTTTTGGCCCCCAAATAAAAATTTTATTCCCCAAAAAAAACCTTTTTTGGCCCCTTGGGGAAAAATTTCCCCCCAAAACCCCTTGCCCCCAAAAAACTTTATCAAAAAGGGTTTAAAATTTAAAAAATTTTCCCTTTTTTAATTTTTTTTTTTTTTTTTTTTTTT